>JAGDQP010032153.1:538-20080 GCA_022664845.1 Lepisma saccharinum
ATCATTCGAATTAAGAAGAATTAAACCGATACTAGTGTTAACAGGACTTTTCAACATCATCATTTCGAAATTTTCACCGTATTAAATTTTAATATTTTGTTTTTGAGATTATTTATTAACATGTACAATATGTTCTAAATTTCAGTATGGGGCCGCTATTGACCGAATTCTTACATTATAAATATCGGTTCGTTGAGTTTCAATAATCATATGCCAATTTCTCGTCTCCAGTTTTTCCATATCTATTCGAAATTCCCGGTTAGCCATGTTTGACAGCTACCGCATATTTTCCTTACTTTATCAAATTAGCAACATGTCTGCTCGATTATTTTTGCGTACCGCTTTGATGCTAATAGTAAATTTTAATTTATTCGACATGGTTCGATAAATTTTTGGTTTCAACTCCAGCCACTATTCTCCAATGAAAAAATCATATTTTATAACAATATTTTGTATTTTCAAAATTTATTCAGAACGTCTTTTGTATAACGTAGTAATCATTTGTAATGACGTCACAAAATTATTAAGGTTAAAGTGATTCTTTAATTACCATGCATTTTGGACTAGAACTTCATTTGTGTAAGTAATACTGTACTAAAACTTTTCTAAATTATACAACAATATTTCGGAAATAATTTGTGAAAATATCAACGAAATTTGTTAATTATTACGGAAATTATGGACATTAATGTGTGACTACATAACTTTCAGTTCTGCTTAATTCATGTATACCAGCGATTCAAATTTGTTTGTTTTACAATTCAACAGTAATTCTGTTCAGATTCTGATAAAATTATCATAGCCGAAAGCGTGAAATATGTAAATTCAAAGCAATAAATTGAAATTCTGAAATTTTTATATTTCTTCGAAAACAACCTTGAGTTTATGTTCAGTGAACGTAGTGTAGAAACCTCTCAGTTAACCAAGTACGATATAAGGCATTAGTTGATAATCCTCGTACAGTGTTTAGTAATGTTTATAATGTGCAGTGAGTTATTTAATGTTTAAGTTTATATCTATTGGAAATTAGCTATGAATCGTTACGTGAAGTTGACAGCAATTGATACTCATTATTTCTGTGTTTCGGTAAACCTACCGTTTTAAGTGATGTTATTTTAATTAGATTAGATCGGTTCATAAATCCGTAGACCAGTGGTAGGATTCTTTCGCCAGCTGAGAAGTGATGACTTGGGAAAGGAACTATATATTGAATTTCTGGTTATTTCTGCGTTGAAATATGAAGTGACTCCAGCATGTGATTTGTGTGAATATATATTATTTGCGTTTAGCGTTATGACACTACGTTTGGATTGAGTTGCGACCGTCATTCGTTGTGTTCGTTCGTCTTTATTTCAGGAATTGCGATTTCAGAGTACAGGTGTGGGCCCTACTAAGGTAAAGGTAAGACATGGTCTTTTGCCACCCTGTAGACTTCGAAGTGAGTAAAGACATAGTATGAGTCACATATGAGTTGTTTTGCGTATCATCGTTTGAGATTATTTCCCAAGTAAAGATCTGCGTTTTTCTTTCTTAATCTGTCGCTAATCTGAACCAGCTGGTACTTCAGAGTATGAACTGACGATCTAATTAAAAGATTGGAGGTGTCGCCTTACCGGTATTTCCTCCCTCGATCTAAATTATTTTTTTTACAGCGATCACAAGGATCTGGAATCCTCTTTCCCAGATATTCTTAAATCTGGAAGGCATTTCTGCGCCGCTCGTCTGGGGTGTAGAAAATGTTTGGAGCTAGAGTTTAGGTTAGATGCGTTGCGTGGGTACTCTAGGCTCCTGGCGACCCTATTTGTCTGTGTGATCCACTTTTGGGATCATTAGGTCAGGGGACGTTTTCACGGATAGGAAATAAATAATATGTCAGATAGTTTTAAGATTCGCAACGGATTGAAACAAGGCGATGCCTTGTCACCACTACAGTTTAACTTTGCGTTAGAATATGCGATTTTCAAAATTAAAGGGGACAAAAAGGGACTATCATTGAATGGTTTGAATCAACTGTTTGTATACGCTGATGATGTAGATTTAATAGGGGAAGATATAGATGCACTACAAAGCAACACCAATCTCTTAGTAGAAGCGTGCGATGAGATAGGTTTACAGGTAAACATAGATAAAACAAAATACATGATAACAAACCGAAACACAGAAAATGAAGGAAATAAAAACATAAGAATTGGGGATGAAGTTATAGAGAAAGTAAACAAATTTGAATACTTGGGAGCATACGTAACAAGGAAAAATGAGGTCACGGAAGAAATAAAAAGTAGCTGAGTATCGGGGAACGCATATTTCTATTTAGTCCAAAAACTTCTAACATCGCGAATAATATCAAGGAAATTTAAATTAAAAATATACAGAACGGTTATTCTGCCAGTAATACTTTACGGTTGCGAAAGTTGGAGTACGACCCTAGCAGATGAACATAAATTACGTGTATTTGAAAATAAAGTTTAGAGATAGATATACAGTCCGAAACGGGACGAGATGACTGTTGAATGGAGGAGACTGCATAATGGAGAACTCCACGGACTGTACGATTCACCAGATGTTGTTTAAATAATGAAATCGCGACAACTAAGATGGGCATGCCATGCAGCTCGGATGGGGGAAAAACGAAGATTATATTCTATCCTGGTTGGATGGCCAGATGGAAGTAAGCCATTGGGAAGACCGAGAGGTCGTTGGGAGGAAAATATTGGAAGAGATCTTCGAGAAGTAGGTGTTCGTGATGAAAACTGGCTTCATATTGCCCAGGAACGTTTGTTACTGCGGCGATGAACTTGCGAGTTCCATAAGCCATAGAGTTTGTTAGTTAGTACGTCCATGCAATACGAACATGAATGACGCAGCTTTGTGAGAAAAGAAGAGCAAGTTTCGGGATTCGAACTCGCGTCGCCAGCTTTATGGTGGAAAGGGGGGGAAAGTAACATGACTCAGCGCGCACTCTTTTTTTGATACAGAAAATTTACATGTTTATTTCCAGTACTTGAATAATTGTAATATTTGAAGTACAGTATATTTATTTTTGTAAAGAAAGGAAGGAAAGACATAGTATGTAAACAAAATATAAATGCAGTGAATATATTAACCCTTGACTGGTAACATAGTTTTTACGGTACAAATCACTTCGTATCACTCGCTCTCTTGACACAATTAAACACTGTATTTATTTACATGATATAAAGACGTACATACCTGATGTAAATCTATCAGTATGTTTTTTTTTGTTTGTTTGTTTTTCAATTTGCAGCTTTAATCTTTCTTATTTCCTTACGTAAAATTACTGAGCATTATTGGATTTGTTCTAAAATTTTATGATTCATAAATTTGCTTGCGTGCATGTGTATGTGTTGTGACAATAGATCACTGCACTGAATCCCGTTGATATTTGTATGAGGAAAGAACTTCTACTGGAATAATATTAGTACTGGTGAACATGATTAGCATAGCGACGTTTCGACTCTTTGGTACGACTGAAATGAAAGAATTGACAAAGGTAGTTATAAAAGGAGTCTTACTAGACTTAACGCAATAGACTTGTGTTCTTCAAACACACTACTTCCTCGATTTCTTCTTTTCTTTTCCCTTCTTTATGAGGTTCTTTTTGATTCCATGTTTCTGCATATCTGTAAATAACTCATCGTCTTTTACCAGCTTCCTGTAAAATTCGACGTGGTCGAAACAAAGACCTTGTCCACCTTGCTCTATTGGTAGTATTTCAGGTCTAACCATTTCTACAAATTCCTGCAAGTTGCTCCTATGAAAATGAATCCGATCAAGTAGCTTGTTCGAGAAGAAAGGTTTGAACGTGTTATGAGCGAAATCAAACCAAAACGGTTCATTAATGATATTCACTTGCTTAAAACGTAGCGGGAAAATGTCCTGTAAAATGGCACCCCCAAAACGAATAAGCTTCGGTGTACAAATTGATAAGTGCTGAAATCAAAAACCATCCATAA
Source organism: Lepisma saccharinum (assembly GCA_022664845.1). NCBI lineage: Eukaryota > Metazoa > Arthropoda > Insecta > Zygentoma > Lepismatidae > Lepisma > Lepisma saccharinum. The sequence goes on from JAGDQP010032153.1 coordinate 4,513, forward strand.
CCACGCCAGACACTTGAGTAATTGGATCCATGGCACAATATTCTAGTGCATCGTATACTGCGTTGAACGACTCAGTTATGGGACAAATATTGGTATCATTTGGATCTATTCTGTACATTATTACAATCCTTCCCAAATCATCTCTTTCTCTGAGAACCGTCAGAGCTTTTAGGTCGTAGAAGTGCTTCAAATTTCTTGGACTCTGTGCGAAAAACATCACGATATCTGTCTTTAAGTTCGTAATAACTTTTGAGCAATTTAAACGCTCTGTTTTGATCAAATTTTCTAGCTCGGAGGAACGCAAGAAGAAAACAGTCATGTGCTCTCGAGAAAATATTCCTTTTAGCTAGTATTCTCTTGTTTCCCATAACATTTGTATTTCTTCTAATCGTTTCAGGATCTTCCCCTAATTCTTCTCTAGCTATTCCTGCCCATTCTGGTGGTAAAGGTTTATACCGAAACTTTTTTCCCTAAAGGGAGAATCTACATTATTTTGTACAGGTGTTGTTAACATAATTTATTTATACTATGCTCAAGATCCACACTGTAAAAATAGGAGACACAACGTTCATCGAAAAAATGGAGGCAGCTGAGCTGCCTCCACTTTTTGGATAAACCTACATTCAGCCAGTTTTCGGTTGAACGTTTTACTTTCTGTAAAATTTCAAAAAGCGTATATATATGGGTTATATATGACTGTTCTAACGTATTTCATTCAAGAAGAGCATTTTTAAAGTAGAAAAGAATAAAAGGTAATATTCCTTTAAAATTAAAAATGAAAAAAAAAATGAGTTGAAGTGGTCGGGTTTCGATCCAGGGTCAGACGCTCTTACCACCTAGCTACGAAGGAAGTTGGTGTTTCTGGCTTTCCGAGTGATATCTATAGCTATGGTTTTACTGCGTAAGAGGTTAATCATAACACGTTTTTGATTTTACTACCACCAATGTCTCGTTAAAAAAGGAGCGATACGTTTGCTACAGTGTAAAGATTTATACCTAACTTAATTTCTCTTTCCGCCAGTGCAATTCTTGCCGTTCTCGGTCTACCAGTGAACTGTTTGCTGTTCACAGTGTAAAGGCAATATAAACACTCAAAATGGCGGGGCGTTCAGTGACAAGCAAGTAACTTTACTTCTGTTACTGGATTATAGAATATCCAACTAAGGCTTAAACTTCATCCACAAAAGTACGTAACCTCAAAATTGCCAGTTTAGCTTACACTTCGATTAGAAAATGACCGAGTTTTAAGCGTAAAATAAGTTGAACGTTCACGGACAAATCACTTCGGACAGTTTCAACCCATTTTCAGTTAACGTTAAGCTATTACAAAGAAAATGTTTAACTTTAAAATGGACTTAATTTTACCAGTCTTTCCACCAAAGGGCTTACACTATATCCACGTTTAAGAGTAAATACAACAAAACGCTAATTTTCGACTTTTATTTCTCCATAAAGCGGAGTAACTTTCATCCATTTCGTGTTTCCACTTTTCACAGTGCAGCATATATTTGTTTCTAGTAACTTCTTTATTCAATGTTAAAACACTTGGGTTTAAAAACAGATTTATTCAGAAAGGTTACGTGCGTTGAAGTTCCTTTATCACAACTACAGCATAATTGACAAATTATGCAATTTTACGATATAAACTGGACACTACGTACAATCATTTTCCAGTTTATCAATATTTCAATATTTCCAGTTTCACTCGTATGTGAATGGACAAAATAAAAAAGGAACTGAAGTGCTAATGTGGTTGTATTGACCAAGGTAAGAACAGCGTTTTCGGACAAAAATTGGTGGTCGTTGGTCGGGAAGTGTCGAATTAAGAGAGTTCTTATGAATATATAATTCTGTTCCAGTAAAAACCGGTCATGATGAGACGTGGTCAGCTTAAAGGGCATCGGTAACAAAACAGCATGCGTCTGAGCCAGAAAAGACCATAAACGAATTCAATTGAACAAAAAAGAGCATTACAGACACTTGAAAACCTCACTGGAAAGTCGTACTGGTTCAGGGTCTGAAAAGGCTTTCTCTGATTGGAGAGACAAGGTGGTGGTCGAAAGATAAAACATTAGACAGTGTTTGGTACTGGAGGTAAGACATTTTATTTTTTGAGTTAGTGAGTACGCTTCATACAATATCCGAAAAATCGTGGAATCAACCAAATAGTTCATTACGAAGCTTGCTCTTTGATGACAAATTACTTACAGTTCGAAACTGTGCATCTAACTCACATCTATTTGCGCGGCTTTGTTGAAAAGACTGATTTCTAGAAATAATTACAAACGCCTTCTGTGGATTTTCTAGTTGCTCATCAAATGGTTCACAATACCTCAGACGGGATCAGACGCTTCTCTCGTGATTTTGATTCCATATATTCGTCCACAAAATTGCTTGAAATTCAAAAGAATTAAAAACTGAAAACTACTTGTTCTGATATTAGCGTAAAACTTCGTTAGAGAACAAAGCATCATGAAGAAAATGTTTCCAGGACAGTTTTCTAACGATGAGCCTCATACTGATTCTGTAGAGAAATTCAGAATCGGAATGTACTGTGCAGTTATCAGCAGTCTTCAAAATCGGTTCATAAAACAAAGCGAACTTTTTTTAAAAATGTGTTTATTTGATCTGACTAATTTCAACTACAGGAAAAAGAACTTTATTAGAGGCACCCTGTAGAAGGTATGGGAAATAGTTACTACGCAGTACGCAGTAGCTTACCATAAGTAGTTTTCGTAAAATCAGGAAATGATAACAACGGAGTGACATTTATAGCAGACCAACCGAGAGAAGAACTGCTGTATTTTTCCAGGAGCTGGCCGGAATTACAGAAAGCGACAAGTCCAGTCATTGTAGTCACGCTTTCAGGGGATGTGAGTACTAAAAGTGGCAGTGGCTTAGAATGCGACACAAAGATTTGCAAATCAAACCAGTGCAAGAAGTGTGTGCGTTGCGTTTTCTTTTTCTTTATAATAATAACTTATACAACAGTGCTTATGCCATCATATTCTGTGTCTATAAAATAATTCTGACATGATTTGTCCCACAAGTAGCCTGTAAGATAAGTTTGTCAAAACTGAAACTTGTTAAATCGAAGACTAGCAACTCTCTTTGTAAATGAACATTATATATAGATGTCAATATACAGTACTTTCTTTGAATCAAGCTGTATTCCTATAAATATATAGCCCGGGTCGTAGTGTCTAAAAACTTTTATTTTTTAGGTAACAACAGAACTAAAGGCCTCAACTGATCATGTTTGTAACTTTTCTGTTTGTTGGTTTATTGATGTGAAACAAAGCTATCCTGACTTTTACAGGAGAGTCAGGTATGAGAGAATTTCCAAAAGTGTTTATTAATTTTTCAGAACTTTTCGGAGGGTGAGCATTTTCCGTGTTTTCTCTATAATACACCCAGTCATGCCGCGAATCCACCGAGTGACCGTGCAGATCAGTTGGTAGGACGTTTGCTTAGCAATCGAAAGGTCTTAGAAACGATTCTAGTGGCCGCCCAAGCTGACGGAGTTCCTTTCAAGGTTTTTTTCTCTGTCACCCCAGGAAATGCCACCATGGTATCTTCATATTTGGCCCTTGCCAATTTCCTTCCAACATCCTCTCTCCTGCCGTATTTCAATCTGAGCCTAAGTTGCTTAAAGGCAATAGATAAAATTAAACTGAAAATTACTGGTTGCATGTAAATTACTAACATACCCTGAATTGGCTCCAACAATGCTTATTTCAAACGTAAATATAAAACGATAAAACTGAACGATAGAGAGAAGCTAACAATTGATTTTTATATTTTAAAAAAAGCGAAGAGTTCGTAACGTAGCAACTATTCAAACCTGAATTTTAGATAATCACCGATTTAGTAAGTATAGAATTTTATATTGTTTTCAAAATATTTAGTTGATTACATATCAATTACTTAAAAAGATTTATATTTATTTCATGTAACTTAATAAATTAAATTTATAAAAACAAGCAAGTTGCAAGTTGACATTATGCTTGATTTACCGTTTCGGTGGCATCCCGCAAGAGCTTTGCAAATTCCGTTTTAGGAATAAACCTCGTCAACTGACAGCACTGGCTTGATCCCCTTAAAAGGAATCCTGGAGACGTTACAAAAATATTTTTAAAAAAGCAAGGAAAAAAGGAACCACGAATAAAGTAAATTTAACAGTCAAATATAACGTGGAGAAACGAATTAGGAAAGTAAAGGAGAATGAACGGCAGAGTGTATAGTGGAGAAGGCCTGGAAAACATAAAGAAAAGTGGAAAGATCTTTAAAAGATTAAAAATGCTGACTATCCATTCCATTTATGTCGTGAGTCGTAAGGACGTCTGAAAAAGGCACTCATATATTACGGACATTTTAAACAATGTAGTGCATATTATGGGCACAAAATTTTCAGCCTTTTCTCAGTGATTAAGACTTACTTAATTTCGTACCCAAACATAAACATATTTTCCCACAACTACTGGACAGCCTCCGAAAGTAATTTCTAGATACGTTCCATGTCAAATCTATCTGTATTAAGGTCTATAATATTTTGTATAGACAACTCCTAGAGTAATCGATAGCATAACGCAAATCCACAAAAGTTCTGCAGAATAATCACAATTTTAGCACGATTGCTAAAAAAACATATGGACATTTGGGGTATTCCCCACAATTGTGGAATTCCACATTTCTAAGCTCGGAACACTGTAGACTGCACAATAGTCAGCTCGTGAATGTCGGGGAAGAGACTTTGTAGTGTAAGGAGTCTCTGCGTTGATTTATCAGTTTGTGTGCTATATTTGCAAAGCACCAGAATCATATTCGTATGGTAGGTTGTCCAGAAAACGTGACTAAAATGACCCTGTTCTAAAATAGAAGATTCGGTTCGTAAGTTTTTATAAACAAGTGTTCTCATGAAGTTCCAAGTCATTGCGCACTATCAAAGTGTAAAGCATTTTGTGTGCATATGTAGTTGTATTTCCTTTAGTCAATGGTGCTGACTCCAAGAGTTAATATATTTCTAATAGTAGGAGTTTTGGGGTAATCGCGACATTACGTTGTGGAGTACTTCCGACACTTTCACCAATGGTATATTTCTATACTTTCTTCGCAAAAATCTGTGACACTCATGTCCCTGTTTATTTTTCATAGCAAACATTGTTCATAACTACTCCTGAAAGATTTTGAAAGATTCTGGGAACAAAGAAACCGTGGCTTCAGCTTCTGATACGTTAAGAAATAGCTGCAAAAGCGTTTCACATTCCCCGATACACGTTGCGGGACAAAAGAAGAAACTGAAAAACAAGAATTTTGGGTGAAGTCGCAATTGGGCTTCCAGCAAAAATGAACTAAGCTTAGCAGAAATTGTTTGGAACTTGGACTTGCAAATGGATTTGAAACTTCTGGAATTAACCCAACAATATAATCCCTGAGAGTTCTTATGCTCCTTCAGGTGTTCATTCTGAAACTCTGCATTAACTATCAACATCACAGCTTAATTTGAATTGATTACCATCGAGTTCTTCCACCCTTTGTTTGACTTTGCTCTTAGAGGTGACGAGGAAATCTAGAGATGCGATAAAATTTCTTTTACATCTTATTCTCTTTATAATCGTTTCATTTTAAAAATCTGTCAGATCCCATTTCCACACCCAATGTCAATTCAATGTAAGTGTTACTGAGTACATAGTAATAGTTGTCAATTATTTATATGTATTTTAATTTGATGTAGTGGGGCAATCCTGACACTCATATAAACACCCTCAGTTACCAGAGTATTTAGATGTGCACGGCGAAACATATATTAAATTAGTTACAATGGGCTTGATGAAGACATGCAGAAATCTTATCTCAGTGCTTCATCTGATTTTTTAAGAAACGAAAATTCTTAGGGTATCGGGAATAGCCCAAATGACGATACATGAGGTGAACATAGGAAAGGCTTCGTAAAGAAGAAGCACACCATGATAGCAAATAAAGAAGCTTTGAAGTCTAAAGTGGCCTAATAAAGGTTAAGCTTTTCAATCCAAATTTCAGAGTTAAAGTGTAGAAACAAATTTGGTATTGTATTTCGTTTTGTAGGTTTTCTGAACAACTGAGTGATTCGAGCGTTACGGCGTTGATACAGCATCGTGTAAACTTCATTCGTAATTTTAGCCTTTACGGTGATTTGAAATCCTAAAATCCGCTGTGGTTGTGGGAGAAAGAAAAGGGAAGGTAGCGCTCAAGATCTCCCTCGGATCCCGATATATGTCTATGAGACTGAAAAACATTGACACTGATGTGGCAACATTGGGTAATGCCCGAGACGTTATTTAGCGTGCAGGAGGGACAATTGCCCCTCCCCCTAGCTAGGAGAATATAAGCGCACTAAAACGTAAAACAACTTGTTTAAAAAGACAAGTAAAACCGACATAAAAGCACACTAAAATGTAAAGAAAAATATTTTTTATTTAATTTCGATTTTTTGTAGGAGTTCTGAATCAAATTTATAACTAAAATAACTACTTCTGACGTGCTACGTAATGTAGGTTAGTGAGTTTTAATTACCTTTAATAGTAATAATTCGGTTTCGATCTCATACAAAAAATCGAGAAGGAGAAAAAGTTTTTAAGAAGTACTTTTAGTATTACTTATATTGCGTTTTTAAGTAAATAGCAGTAGTTTGCTCTGCCTATTCGTTTAGAAGAGGTTGGAAGAGTTGTGTTTCATTGTTCTGCTTCAGCACATACTAGTTGAAATGTGTGATTTCAAGGTTTTGAAAATGAATGTACGCCCCTCATTGTGTACTAGTTTTTTAAACATTTCTAAACAGCATATATAATTTTCTTGCTTTAATAACTGTGTTTCTTGAACTTTCTCGTTACTGATCATTATTCCCCAGAACAATAATAGTCCGTTGGTTCATCTGATATTTTTCCATGGTGAGCAATTGTTCTGTTGAGGATATATAACTTTTTATATATAATTAATGTGTTATATTTTTGCTTTGGGTTTCTTTCGGTGCCTTGTTAATTTTCAATGCACTTGCTGTGTTTGAGTAAGTGTAGTAAGCAGTTGCGTAAAACACAACAGTGTGCATTTTCAGATTTATTTAGAATTATTATGAGTGTTAATATGTCTCTTTTTTTTTCATCCTGGGATTTCTCAGTCATTTGGCTCGGGATATGATCGAGTTTGGTTTGTAGAATTGGCAAGGGGAGAGGGCAACATGCGTCACCGAAGTCCTATATAGAAAAGTTTTCTAAATGTGTTGTAATAACTATTCTTTTTGTTTGGAGTATTGTCGTTTTTTGTATTAAGTATAGCAAGTAGACATCTTTACCAATATTTACTGCCTAAGTGATAGGGCATTTTGGGTCAGTATCAACCCTATCCGTTTTTATATTTCTCTCTGGGTTGTAGGTGAGACAATTAACGCAACCTAAAGCATGTCTGATGTAGCTAGTAAACCATGGTAATTAGAATTCAAAAACATCTTGTGTGAAAACGTTGCTTAGGTGTCATACATATCAGTAGTGTGATATAAAGTTTGGTGTACAATGAGGGAAGAAAAATAATGGGAAAATTTCGTTACATGGTAGCGTAAACATAACATAAGTTCCTAATAACCCACCCTCTTCGTTAAATGGAAACATGTCCACATACTTTGCACTACCCTACACATAGGTACCTTGAAAGTAAAGCGACGAAGACAAGAACAATGTTCAGGCACTTTGCTGACTAGAAATAGACCTATATTTATCATGCATTCAGTGTGAAATTCATGTACCCACTTGAATTAACAACGATCTTCTTTGTCGAGACCACAGCTCCAAGTGTGCTTCATGCCAGATCTCCTATAATCACTAATGCAGTTGGTTTTTTCTTTTTGCATTCCTTGTAGAGGGCATATGCTCATATATCCGTACCGGCACTTCTGAATTCCTGCCATCTGTTATCGTTTCCAAAATACCGGAAGGTCGCATTAAAGGTCTAGGTGGCATTATTTGACTCAGTCACCTTATATAGGTGAGCAGTCTTTGCTTTATATATCAGGGCGTCCAGGGTAGGGATGTCAACGGCTCGGCTCATGGCTCGATCGGCTCGAGCCGTCCTGAGCCGAACCGAGCTGAGGCTCACAGCGAGCTGAGCCGAACCGAGACGTGGCTCGCTCTGAGCCGAGCCGAACCGAGACGTGACTCGGTCTGAGCCAAGCCGAACCGAGCCGAGCAGTGGCTCACTCATATCGAGCCGAGCCAATTGACATCCCTACTCCAGGACCTATATGTTGTGGATGTCAGAATAACCAAGTAGGTCAAGTTAGAGTGTTTTCTTTATATTAATATTAAGGGAGTTTTAAGTTCCAGTTTTTGTTTAGGTTTAGAAACATTTCACTAACAAAGATGAGTCAATGTGGACTGTTACGTATTTTTTAAGTTGAATTTCGTTTACCTAACAAGAAGCTCTGGTTTTCTTGAAAAGCTGTGGCGGACTTACGGGAAGCCTTGACTTTTTATGTTTTTGTTTATTTTGTCTTCCCTCTCCATGAGATCTGAAAATTTTTGTTCAGAGAAAATTGTCTTTTCCCTGTTTTTGGGGTTCATTGTAGAAATAGGTTTTTCTTTTTTGCACATTTCGATGTATGGATCCAACTTTTATTATAATAGTCTTGGGATTATTATAATAGTTTCGCCACCATAATATTTACTGTGTTTGTGACATCATACAGAATGTCGGCACTTAGTTCGTTGACTTCTCGTGGAGTTTTTTGTTACTCACTCTGTAAGCTGTTTTTTTCTATCTCGATGAGAATTTATTTACGGGGTCTCTTCCTTCTACTAGCTGCCTCAGTGTCAGCGGATGTAAGATTTCTTCCTCTTCTCTGGCTTGAATCCGAGTTGTTTAGTGGTGTCCACCTCAAGACACTCAGCTTCATATGATATCTCCACAGTACAGAAGTCTGCTTTAATCAGCTATTTAATTTTATCTTATCATTGGGAATTTTTGTAACATTGCTGATCACCACTGCCTATAACGAATATTTTTGTTCTGTCTGAAAAAACTGAAAACTTCCTTCGGTCATTTATTTTCGATGATCGACTCGCCTTGTTAATGATTTTGCTGTAGGGCTGGAAGAGGTTAAGAAAATTTCTCTTGGCGACTTTTTTAATGACTGCTATAAAAATGCACCCGCCCCCACCCAAGCAAACATTGAAATGACGACAGTGGGTAATATAGTGGCCAACACTATATAAAAAAAATCCTATTTTTTCCTGTTTTGTACACACTTTTGAAAGAGTAAAAACAGCCTGATTAATACTAGATTTCAATAAGAAATATTGAAACTTTAGCTTAGATAAAGTCAGGTTAGATATTTCTTTTTAATGTGATGCAAACACTCTACATCATGTTTAACACAAAACTGTTCACTCCCTGTGCTGGTGTCTCTCCCGTGATACCTTACGACGGCGATCGAAGAGAAACAATTTGACAAAGATCGTATTGAAAATGAAATTTCAAGTGAAAAATGAATTTAAAAAAAATACCAAACAAAAGGAGTGTGAGTTTCAGTTGACCTGCTGTAAAATTTCTTCTCCAGAAGGTTCTGGTGTTTTTGATTAAGCAATCCGTTCTCCAAATTTGCTGTTCTTCATGCACATCCATGCTCTACCCTAAGACAACTTACGAGTACTCTCCACTCTGCTCACAGCTCCACAATTTAACACCCTAAGCTGCTCAGCTCATAGAGTACAATTGTTTTACTGTTTGTGAGAATTCCACAGTTACGTATGTGCTCTATAAGATGATGGTCTTATAGAGCTAATCTCTATAGACGTTAGTTGCGTATGAATACTGTTTTGTTATTTCTTACTGATAAAATGCTATCAAGTTGTATATACGTAACTATAATAAATATAACCCAAATATCCTATGCATGCACATCTATGATCGAACTAAACAAATCTAACGTAACAAACCCAAACCGTGCGAAGCTTGAAGGTACTTTCAGGAATAGATACGAACTATGTGAAAGACTTTATAATGAGACCTCTTTCGATGAACGAATTGGGCCTAGGAGTATCAAACAGAGTCATTGCAATAAGAACTTTAACACAATAGCATTTAGCCTTCTTTCTATATCATTTTTTATTGTCGATTAGGTTGTACGCTATCACCGAACGAAAATAGAATAACCGTTAAAGTTTCAATGCCGTAACAGAAACACTAAATTGAGTTTTTAATGGAAGAAATAATATGATTGATGGGAAAGCAAAGATCTCCGGAAGTACTTAAGTAAAGTCCAACTTCATTTTATTTTAGAACTGGGGAGTTTCTAGAAGACACTGTTACTGTATTAAAGCTGTATTGCTGATTATGTTTGCTTGTTCGTACTGGTGTTCTCCCTTGGCAGGAAAAAAAACTCTTTCACACTTAAGGAGCATAATTCAAGAGAGTTAGAAAGTTGTGAGGACTAAATGACAATCGAAGAAAAACTAGTAGACCGTACATGCCCTCCAAAATGAACACGGCTGATAAGTCTACAGAGAGGATATATTTCGTTCGTTGGTAGATGTGGGTAGGACGGTTCTATTAGATATAAACATATTTTGTGTTTAAATGTACAAGTTAAGTATGTCTCGACATATTAATAGATCACTTTCAGAATTACCACATTTTAATGGCCAAAAGTAGCGAAAGGGACAAAAGAACAGTCATTTTAACACAAAAGCAATATGATATGGTAGCGTGTAACTTAATACGATGCAGTAAATTATGTATAGGCCTATTAACATTTAACACGGGTCAGATATAACTGAGTATATTTTGTTAGTCATTGCATTTCGTGATCGCAAGACCATCACGATTCTGCTTGGAAGATCGTCAGCTTTGTACCGATAACACTCTTGTTGCAAAACAAACCAACAGAGGGCCGCGGTGGCTCGGTTGGTAGAGCGCTCACCTCTGATACTAGGGGTCGTCCGATCGACACCCCTACCACCACAGAGCCCTGTTCATGCCATGTGCATTTTGTGGTGGACAAACACTGTGTGCGTGGGTTTTCTCGGTGCTCTCGTTTCTTCCCACTTTCTTTATTCCACTAATTCATCTCATCATCATCCATACGGCCTGAGCCATAGTTGCCTAAAGGCCTTAAAATTTCAACAAACAAACGGACTACTTGCACTCAACTTACATAATTATAGATAGAACATAATGTGCTTAAAACTTCAATGGCCAAGTTCTATTTTAGCATGGAGCTAATAAGAGAACTATCCAGTCAATCTTTTCAAAAGGTTGGTGAAATGGAATTTTTTAAAGTGCTCTATGGATCACCACAGTTCCGTAAAGTAAACGAATTAAAGTAGCAACTTCAGCAGACGAAAATGTCTCTACTATATTCGTCTTAGGAACACATAACATGCCTTAAGTGTCCCAAGAAAAGTAAAGAGTAATCTAATTACAGGAACCCGAATCGCTACTTTCTGCCCAATTTGGCAGTTCTGAACTCAATGAAAGCGTTTAAGTGATAGACACCAAGTCTGTCTTTCTTTCGTTCTAGTTAAAATGATCATCAACAGAAGAAACGGACTACTTTTCCGTAATTTTGGAAATCACAACATATTCCAAGACATTCCCTCAACTATGAGAAGAAAATGTTACTTCATTCACATCAACATCTATCTGCATGACTTATGGATATGATAACCAGAAGGACTGCACTAAGAAGACATGGAGTGAACAATTCTTGAAACCTGAGTGGCTGCTAGAAAGAAGGAGTTTCAGAGCGTTGTAACGTGTTGCAACTGTTGCATGCCCTTGCCTATATATAAAAGAAAAGAACATAAATAACTTCTTCATAGAAAAACTACTACCATATACAGAAGTGTGTGTCCATATTAATACCTATATAATTAATCAAACTTTAACCAATAGTACACATGATCATTCAGTTTTTTCCCATGTCTAGTGCGTTTGGATTAGAGAGAAATCTTTTAGATCTTCCTATAAAAGTCTGTCGTTAGAAATAATTATCACTACACACAAAATACGAAAATATACAATTGGATCATATATTTTATCCTTTTGATACACATACTAACAAAGTCTGCTTAATGGTCTCATAATAATCTACATTTCTCTTGGTGGATACAATCAACACACACTTCTCTTCAACTGCGAACCTTCACATCATCTTATTTTACTCTTTGTCGTTTAAAGCCCAACATCTTCACTATTGTCTTTCAACAGTCTGTATTGCTTTTGATGGATGTACCGTCACTTCAACACACTACTAACGATAGTAGAGCAATTGAAACTTTATGACTTTACACAATACTTTTAGTAATGTTCATTTTAAAATGTAGAAATAGTAATTCAATTCTTTAGAGATACATTCTACACAATTCCCTTTTGTTCTTTTCTTTTATTGATGACAAGAATATGACGCTTTGAAACCCCTTGAAAATGATCCGAAAGACACTGAGCATAACTTGCGGCTAAGACGAATTTTATTGCCAATTATATTAGAACGATATTATATTAAGGTAACTTTGTCTCACTGATTCAGAATACGACATTCGTTTTGTTAGACTGACTCCGTTTTCTGAGATACTGGCCAGGTGCTCATAAATAACATTGGATCTGAAATAAATCTCACAAAAGTAAACTAATCAAATAGCAAAAGCATCAAACTGAAAGCCAACAAATACAGTTATGCAGAGTAAAATGCTTTTCGTCGGATTTTCTTCTATGTGCGTCGTCAGACAAGAACGTTTGAGATTCCAGCTGTAGTCTGCCGTCAAGTGATTGTCCCATACACACCTTTCCTCTATGAACTTTATGTCCTTAAGCTTTTCCTCTTGGCTATCAGTGCAAACACTATGCACAAATAAGTCTAACAGAGACTGAAAAATGTGCACTTTTGTCCTCGCAAAAATTTTCATAATTGTAAGGTCAGGGAACACATTCCACACCAATTCTTTATAATTGTCTCCTTTCTACATACGCAATAATCTCTTTGGAAGATAGACATGACGGCCCGAGCGAGAAATTTCATGACTATACAATTTGAAAAGTCAAATTGTTGATGAGTTTTCAAATTGGGTGACCATTAGAGATCCGTGATTCTAGTTTTCTTCAATAATCCGTACAAAGAACGATTTACAGATCAATTTTAAAATGATCACGATCCTTCTACAAGACCTGAACGAATACATTCCTCAGACCAAGTTTGATATGGCGTAGCACAAGAGTTTCTAATCTGAGAAACTATGTCCCGTTAATGACGTGTGATACACTTCAGTTATCTCTTGAAGACATATCAAACTTGCTCTAAACTAACCCACCAGCAGATAAAATTTCTTTATTCACTATTGCTCCTTGAAGCGGAAGTAACTTGCTGATTTTGTGGAAGTACAGTCTCTTCTCCCATTTCGTGTAGAGATTGAAACCTTTCGTATTCGCAGCACAAAAGCAATAGGTTCTTTCATCACCATGGAAATGCCGAAGTTTTTATTGCTCCATTTCTTCACTTAGAATTGTTCATAGCTCTTCAAACCTTATGGGGAGACAAGGACTTACCTTGTTTAGTATAAACATTAATGTTTCCATTTTGTTTCGCCACAAGTGTAGAGAACTCCATTCAGATTAATTAATCACACTCTTTGTAAAGTTACCGAGTCGCCGAAGCTCAGCGTTGACGTAGCATTCGGGAGGTCATGGGTTCGATCCCAGCGGCCGACCATACCCACAGAGGTTTTTTCTGTTCTTTCCCTCAGTCAAACCAGCCAAATGCCTTGAGGCACCTTCAACAGACGCCCTAGCCGACAGCTTCCCGCATCCTTTCGCTTACCCTATTCCGACCCGAGCCTTAGATGTCTAAAGACCATAAATAAAATTCAAATTCACTCTTTGTAAAGAGCTTCTGCAGAAGAATACACCACACGGAAAAAATGGGGTATTTGAGTTTATATGCAATAGATAAACTTAACACACGATGTTAAACAAAAAAGTACAGACCAAATACCGCAGTATACTCGTTTGTTAATAGCTACAAGCTTTACTTGGGTATAGTCATATTTTCTGGGCATCCATCTCAGAAAATAACTAGAGCTAACTGAACGAAACTAATGTCGTTTCTTCTGATTCAGTACTTCCAAAATTATCTGAAGTTCGTTCAAGTATTCTTGGCAACCAAACAAATGTTACTTTTTTTTATTGTTGTTGATCAGGTTAGTTATAAATATAATAGTTGTACTATTCTAACTAATGAATTTGTGCAAAGGTTGTACCCGTTTTCTGAAGACGAAACAAAAAGTAAGACACCTGTTACTACCATTATGAATTATCTCTTGTCACCTGTGCGATAGGAAATAAATCCCACGCGGTAAAAACTCCTATAGTTAAAAAATTGTCTATTCTTTCGATATTATGACAGAAAACAACGCCTTTGTAATCGACGAGCGTTGGTAGGTTAGATATCAGTTCTTCTCTCGATATATCCAATCGTCGGCTGTAAAAGTTATCATTTATAGTTTGGATAAATACGATAACCTCTCACCTTTTACATCCTACATTTCACTTAACAAGATAGTCCTAGTTTGGAGATGAAGTCATCCTATCGAGGGCGATGGAGCTAGGAGCTATGAAGGAGCTTCGAAGCTTGATAAGGCGGTACATTACCCGCTTCACATTCTCCATTAAAATTTGTACCACAAGAAGTTAGTTGCCAACGACTCAAGTCCACGCAACATAATCTGCGGCGTTAGTATTCCCATCGCGAGTGGCATTTACAGACGAGGTAGAATTTTTGTACATCCAGTATTATTAATTTCATTTTATCAAACAAAATAAAAATTAAACTAGATATATTTTAAATTAACACAGAAAAAATGATGGCCGCCATCACCGGGATCGGTTACTGCGGGTGTCAAATTTTTGTATTAATTTCAACTTTTCCCATACACCAGGTTATTTGCGGAAAAGGTAATAACATAGATATATTTTACTTTAAGTCAGTGGCGCCATAATTCCCTTCGAATTAGGCCTCTTTAGACCTCTACGCTTCTCTTAGAGTCTCTCCATTTTTTAAAAAGGCTCTGCAAAGTCCAGTGTTAGAATTCCCATAAGCTTCCTCGTTACGTTCTACCGTTCGCATGCATGGTTTCAAATCTCATTTTTTTTTTAAACGAGATTTTCCTTTCGTAAAACTTCACAAGCCACAATGTGCCAAATCATGAATTTAGGCGGCAAAGGTACCTGGATGGTTTTATTTTTTGCCAAATGACCCTGCACGAAGCGTCATGAGTAGGTGGACACCTTGTTGTGCTGGGGTAGCACCACAAGTCCTAAATTCCAGAAGTCCTAAATTGCACAAGTCCTAAATTTCAGAAGTCCTAAAAGGTAAAAAGCCAGTTCTCTGGATTTTGCAGAAGTCCTAAATTGCAGAAGCCCTAAATTGCATAAGTCCTAAATTGCACAAGTCCTAAATTGCACAAGTCCTAAAAGACGAGAAGCCAATTTTCTGGATTTTGCAGAAGTCCTAAATTGCAGAAGTCCTAAATTGCAGAAGTCCTAAATTGCA
>JAGDQP010032154.1:0-21486 GCA_022664845.1 Lepisma saccharinum
TAGTTTTGAAATGAATTTATAAACTGCTTAATAATGTGAACGTCGATATACTAGCTTTCTCTGAATCAAGAGACTTAATTGCACTCCTGAGAATGCGTTGTTAAAAGTACGACGAATATATTTGTATGGTCTCCTTTCCCGTTTAACTAATTAACTTTTGAATCATGTAGATATGTGAATTTCCTCTCGTAATTTCTTTCTTCAAATTGAAGACTAATTGGAAAAGGCTGAAAGTACAAAACACTAAAGTTTCCAGCAACAGAAACAAGTCTTCATATGATTATAGAACTTTAAAACGTATAGAGGGGAGGTGGTCACATTTAAGCTGTTGAATAGGTATTGTTGCAAATAATTGAAATATATATTTTAAAACATAACAGAATGGACATATTTCCCTGCTAAAATGATAGAAGTGCTGAAACGCTGTTAACTAATAGCGTCAGACACTTTCATCGGTATCAATGAAAATCACCACTGTCATTCATCGGTGGCACATTCGATATTTCCTATAACATCGGTGATGGCATGTACAAGGTTTTCCATTGGAAAAATGGATTAATCATATTTTGGCACTTTCAGCCATTTCCACCTACAATCCAGGATTGTTAATTTTTCAGTTGAATTGTACTGAATTACGGCGAAGTGTAACCAGATATAAAACCAGTATTTCCCGTGCATGTTCTGTTCTCTATTCATAGTATTTTATCAGTTAATATATGGTAGTGTGATGCACCCTTTTACCGAAAGTGACCCAGTTCTGTATCTTTCCAGTGGCCTTAAAATTTGGCGTGGGCGTGGCACTAGTGATTTTAGCCCATGTGGTTCTGGTTAAAAATTGGACAATCGGTAACAGTTTGAAACTGTCTGCATGCTGTACTAATATGAACTTACTGACTTCCTTTGAACTATTAACATAAGTGGTGAGTGTGATAGTAGATCGATTTTAACATGTTAGTAGTTGCATCTTGTAGCCAGTGTGAAACAAACAAATGAAAATGAAACCATAGATACAATAGGAAGGTTGATTACTTTCAATTAATGGAACAGGGGGAAGGAGAGTAATTTTGTTTTCTTTTTAATTGTGCTTTAAATTTTTAATTAATTTTAAAAGCATTTTTAAAGTGAGAAACGTACGCTAAAGAGCAATGCGCAGGAACATCTTCAGATTGAAAAATGTGAATGTACCAGGAGTTCGTACCTATTAGTTGACTATCTTAAATACTATAAACGTTGCTTAATACTGAAGTGGAGCATTTATAGAATTAAAATTATATATAACATGTTTACTAGGAAATGAAAAATAAATAAATATTAATTAAAAAATAAAACAAAACTACTTTCGTATATTTTGAGCCATTATTCTATTACCTTTACATCTTACGTCTCCATTTAAAAACGTAACGAAACCAAGACTTTGTGCAGGAAATATTACCGTACTTGAGAACATTTAGGCATTTTCCTGTTTTGTAACAGAATTACTATATTATTGAAAAACTCATAGTATTGGTATTCTGTTAAAGAAATCATCAGTATTTTATAAATTTTTCGTATATTGATTTTCTTTTTCCTGTAACTTAGCATTTTTCTGTTCTTCTGGGCAAGAGCCATTAGTGCATTTCAATACTTTGATCCATTTATCTAAGGTTGTCTGCAAGTACCCAAAACTTTTGTGTCAGTTAGCCGGTATTAATTATGTCATCGCGTTATAAACCTTTTTTTTTTTCGAATAGTTTTGGTAGGAACTTGTTGATATAAATTCGATTAAAAAATTATTATGGTGGTCTCAGCATCCATCGAATGTAAATATTATTATTATTATTAATATAATTCAATATGATTTTAGAGATGATTTCATGCTTGAAATTCCAATCTTTATCTCATGTATCAGTTGGAAATATAAACAATTTGAAACTACTTGGCTGGTGGTAGTTGAAACGTTAAAAAAACTTCAATCTGTTCGCTCAGTCAGATATTTTCCGTTAATTCGCAAGTAGTAAATTCTGTGTATATTTGTAATAATAAAATTAATTGCCTGGCTTGTTCCACTAGTTGATAAAGATTATTTGTATCAATTATTCCAAACGTAAAGATAAAACTCTTGTTACGGGCAGTTGGTGTTCTTTTCATGATTTCTCATTAAACAAAAATATAGAGGAGATAAGTCAATGCCACTTTATTTAATGGACACATAGCAGTGATTACACAGGATTCATTACAATATATTAATTGAATAATATAAGTTACTATCTGTAATAGGAGTGGGAAGAAAAGACAAACTAATTTACTATCACTTAACATTCTTGGATCACTCGAGATATGTTCAACAAGTCGATGACACCTATTGCTGTTGCTTGTATTTAAAGTGACAGCAATTTCTCAGTATAAAACAAGAATATGAATTCAGAACGCATTAGTTTAATAGTTTGTACTTTGTCTGCCCCTTATTAATAGAACTAATGGCGAAGTTGTACATTAAAAACGTTTTGTTTCGCATATAAAGGGACTTATCTAAAGTAGGGAGCATTAAATTCGTACGTGAAGGCCGGAAGAAAAATAATCGCATATTGAATGATGTGTATGAGATAGCTTAGGTAGTATATATGGTTAGTTACCAAGAATAATAATTTCAAATTCGAACATGTCCTTAATTTGAAAAATAATAATAAACCTTCATTTGTTGACATATGTTTGCACCCAATTACAGAAATAAGAAATAAAACATTTAGACTATTGTAGTGCTTTTCAGATAATTTCATAGTGAATCCACATAGCTTTAAGGAAGAGACTACGCCGTTGCTCGGTCTAACTTTACTAAGCTAATCATGATATAGTTGAAACGCCTGTAGTTTTTTTCTCGGCAGATTCAATCATTAGAGCCAACACAACACTACAATATTCACGAGCACACATGTAATTTACTTGTGCTTATTGTCCTCTGTGAGTGAGTGGTAACGCTCGCTGCCTTGTAATCAAAGGGTCCCGGGTTCGGTTCCCGGTTGGCACAGGTGGGTCGGAACCTACGTTAAACTGTAGGCCCCGTTCTAAGGGCGTCATCTTATCTGATGGAAGCCAATGACAAACCACCATCTGTTCTCCTTGCCCAGGGACCATCGGGCAGAACACCCGTCATCATCATCATTATATGCGAGTTCTGTGATGCCAGTAGACGAAATTCCCGTTTCAGGTTATAGGTAGTAGTTGACTGTAACCGTTCAGCGTCAACATTGAAGTTTTTTGAGAAGCACTACTGTACTTGCATGGTGTGTGTTCAAAGCACGACTTTTTTTTTTATAAACTGTATATTATTCCTTCCCACACCAGGTTTAGTTATTTTGTATTCCCAGAAATCCTTTTAAAGAAGTTAAATGGGACTAAATCAGATTTGGACATCTTATTTGTTATACCTTTTCGAGGAAACTTGAGAATGTTTAATCTTCAAATCAAATGCAATTAAGAAAAGCGATTATTTTATATGCGACAGCTTTTAATAGTTTATAGAGAATACATTTACAAGATTAATATTAAACATACCGTTGTACGAAGTGGACTATGATTTTGGCCTCCCGTCTATCCAAAGTTGATTGGTTTTCTGAGTTGCAGCTTGCTCCTTTGTGTAGTTCTGTGGTTTACTTTAAGCATGCATTTGATAATCTTTTACTTTTGTGATATTCTTTAACTTCGGAATAAACATTTGAGTTAGGCATTCATTCATGTTTCGGGCAGTAAAAACTCAATTGTGAAAGCAAACTCGTTGTTTGGTAACATACTCGGTAGTAAAGAAAATTATACTTCCTCATAAACAAACCGTGATAGTGTACTTGGATCATTTTTGAATACTTTGTTTCGATATATCGTACCAAGTAGTAGTAATTATCTACAGGATATCCAGAGTTCTGTACTCGGCTTGGAATACCAGAGGTTTGGGGATGATTGTGTAGGATAGATTTTGGATCAAATTGATATATTATCGTTCTTCTGACTCACCTGTATCGTATCAGATCTTCAGGAAAAAGATCGAATACTGTCGACCTGTCAAGTCTGCACAAGGCATTAACGTGCGTGACAGTATCGGGTTCCAGATAAAGCTAACATTGAAATTGCATCAAGGCCGTGACTTCCGTATTTGTTACTCTAGATCCGGAATCAGTAGAGTAGACGAATGTACATGTCATACAAAACTTTTACAAACGTCTTTCCGCTTATTTATTGTGGAGCCACACACGAATTTCAGAAAGAAAAATATACGGGAAATGGAAAATAGCAAGCTGAAATTTCGAGTATAACAGAAAATTTCAAGTTTACAGTGGAAAAACCCTCTGTATTGAGGTAGGAATTAATGTCATGAACAGTGTATTAATTCTGCTTACTGTACAAAGAATAGTTTTAAGTTTAAATAATTTACTATCCAGTTACGAGAAAGGTGTCAAATATCTCTACGAAGCTGGCGAGTCCTGTTTTGAAATTACGTTCCTAAGCTTCCAAATGGCGAGTTTGCAAACATACAGTTCAAAGCCCATATTTTTTTTCAAACTTCATTATTTAATTTTTAGTGCTTATTAGTTGATTGCATTTAATAAATTCAGAGGAGGTACACAAAAAATCGTTCATAGAAATCTTGTAGATATTTTTTTAGAGAACTAGTTGATGAAAATGTTCATGTAAATGTAATATGAAGAGACATGGGCGTAGACGTTGGAATTGATTAGAGTAACATGGGCTGAAAGAGCATTTCAAATAATTATTTACAACTGTTCATTATCAAGGAAATGAGAATAACTTGACATTTATTTATTTTGAAATGATAATGGGCGGAGTGAATCGGATTGTCCGAATTTGTTTCATTTAGTATGTATATGAGAAACGCCACTTTTAGATAAGCGTCTTCATGAAGTTGAAGGTGCTGCTTGTAGTCACGTGAAAATAGATACTAGCTTAATGTATCTGTCTATATAATTTGCTTAGAAATAAATTCATCAAACGATAGTTCTTCAACTCTTCACTAATCTCACACCTTACAATATATGGTACAAGGTAACTAAAAAAGTTTTTGCAGTGATAAACAAAGAGCAATACAGTGAACGGTACGTACCTTTCGGTTTCGAAGTAAGCTCCATCAGCATCCAACACCTTTTGCCAACGTTCCTGCAGCTGCACAATATCCTGGTGATAAAAGTCGGCGGTCTTCGAGGCAAAGAAGTCCGTGATTGCGTTCCGCAGGTCTCCCTCATTGGCGAAGGATCTCCCACGGAGGTGGTTGTCGAGGAAATGAAACATGTGGTAATCTGTTGGCGCAAGGTCCGGTGAATATGGTGCATGGCACAGTCTCCCAGCTAAGTTGCTGAAGGGTCTCCCGGGTCCTCTTTTTCACATGTGGCGTGGCAGTGTCGTGGAGGAACAGCACACCCTTGCTACAAGTCCACCATACAGAGAGCATAGCCTTTCGTGGGAGCAGAGGTGGTCTTGAGGTGTGAGGAACAGGGTCACGTGGTGACAACCTATGTCTGGTACGCTTGGGAGTGTCACTTTTCGTCACCAGTGAGCAAGCGATCAAATATGAGTGTGTTCCGGTGCCGAGTGAGCAAGGACAAACAGGCTGTCACTCGTTATTCCTTGTTGGTTGCCGACATTGTGTGGCGTACCCACTTGCTTAACCTGTATGACTTTCCTATCCCATGCAGGTGCAGTCTGACTGTTTCAGCGGAAACATGGAATCTTTCTGAAAGTTCATCACACGTTAGAGCATTGTCCTTCTCGATGGCTGCTTTCAGGGCTTCGTCATCCAACACATGTAGTCGTCCACTGCGAGGTTCATTAGCAAGGCTCACATCTCCCGAACGGAATTTCTAGAACAAATGTCTGGCGATGCGTTCGTTCACGGCATTCTCACCAAATGCCTGGCATATGCGGCAGCTGAAAGGTCTAATTGAATGTCATACAACAAACACACGCGAACAAGCTGCTTCGATACCTCCATTTCTCTTTTACACTGGACGAGCTATGACTGTTGTGTGTGAGCACCGTGCCTGTATTACTGAAGGTCGATGGTCAGACTAACTCACGATCGCTTGGCAGGCACGTGCATCATTTCGTTTCCTCTTTGTGAGCGCATGATTAATGGACGTCAAAATCTTTTGGTTACCTTGTATAAATACCAAGGTCCCATGGCCTATAGCCGAAGCTAGCCTACAGATCATCATTGAAGAAGCTACATAACTTCAGGACCCATTTCACGTAGACCATGACCTCCGGTTGTGCGAGAGGTTAGCATGCTCGCTTTGTATGTGCGTGGCTACGGGTTCAAGTCCATTGAGCATTCATTGAATCGGGTGGTTCTGATTCCCCCATCGCCCTTTACGAAAAGCCGTTAGAAGCTCACCAGCTCATTTAGAATGTTAATATAATTCAACCAACGTAGAGCACCCGAACCGAAGTTTTCCAGAGCTTTCCTTAGGTTTACATGTCGGATGTCGGTATGGTATCCAAAATGTATATAGATCGTTTCCGTTACCTTCTCCATCGCTTCTCGCTTGCGAAGGGAGAGATTAGTGACTTGCTTAGGCCAAGATGCCTGTTACTATCGACAGTCATATTCTTCATTTGTAATACTTGAAATCTCGCGTTCTGTTGTTCTGTAGTTGGGTTCTGTTAATGTCGGTGCATTCTAGTATCAACGTATGTGGTTGATAGAGTATTTTCTCTGTGCTCTTTCTTCCCGTTGCAGATTAATCAGGTTTCCTCCTTTCACGCCTATGCTCTCTTCTTGTACTAGTTGTTAGAATGAAACTCGTTTCACCCTCACAGAACAAGAAGCTTCATCAAGACAAGAAACAGAATCGCAAGCTCCAGAAGAAAGTGAAGAGGATATTCCGGACCTTATACCAACAGAACCCCAGGTGACCCAGACTAGAGCTCCAGAAATGACATCAGCAGCTGCAGCTTCTGCAGAAGAGGAAGAGGAAGAGGAAGAAAAGGAAGCAGAAGAGGAAGAGGAGGAGGAAGAAGATGATGACATAGAGGAAATTCGACCTGAAGAAATTAGAGAAACCATGAGTGCATTTCAGGTAGAGACCAAAATGACTGGAAAACAGGAGGAAGAGGAAGAGGAAGAAGAAGAAGAGGAGGAGGAAGAAGAAGAAGAGGAGGAGGAGGAGGAAGAAGATGAACCACCACCTAAGGTTGTGCAGAAAGAACCACAAGGTACATATATGTACAATGTTGTTAAAAAATCGAAATCCCCATTAAAAAAAAAACTGCATGCACTGTCATTCAATGGATTTTGTGATAGCGTGTCTAATTTGTCTCTTTGGAACCTGTTGTATCGTTTATGTAGTACTGCATATATGGACTGTAATAAATTTCCCCCGCCTGGTTAACCCAAGAAACTGGAAAGAGCTAGTGGGATGCCTGGCAAATCCCGTCCCTTTTCACCCTACAAGTAACATCGTTACTATAAACATACAGCGTACGTCTTTGATTGATTACAGGACTTTGGTATACGTTTTGTAGTAATGTTGTACGTAAAAACTTTTCTTCAAAATGCATAAATCCAAGCCTTTCTACTTTCTTTTTTCTAAAAAGAAAAAAGATAAGGAAAGGGGTTTATTGTTATTCATTTAAGAGTAACTTGATTTTTGAAAAACTAATGTTTGGCTGCTTTTTTGTAGTTATAATTTTAAGTAAAGTTGTTTAAATAAACAAATAAAGCGAATTAAATGTGTTGAGTATTGTGCTTTTACTAATAATTGAAAATAATTCACTCCTGAGGCGTTGAGTATATGTTGAAATGTGTAACAAATTTGCATCAGAGATTAGAAGTCGAGATGAGTGATACATTTTGCTGCTGTGAATTTGGAATAATACATATTTAAAGTTCCTTCGCGCCTCATAGGCTGATCTGTGTACTAAGTTGTGATGATTTGGGACAATGTATACGTTTCAAAACACTTATATGAATATTAAAGAAAATGCTTTTTGAACAAGAAGCTGCTTTCCGGCTTTTTAAAATGCCTCAGAATTCACGAGTTCTTCGTGACAACAAGATCTATCATGCCCACGGCTGAACAATTGTATCATCTAATCTCGTTCTTCTGGAGTTATTTCGATGTCAAACAGAATTTCTGTAGTTGCGCTCAAGTTCTGTCCTTTTTTTATGTGGTTGTACGGAGTAACATACTGTTATTCCGTGATGTAGTAGTATGATCTTTTAATCGTATGATATAAAATACCTTTTTAACTGATATTTGATATCCGTCTTTTTGGCCGTTTGTCGTACCTAGTTTGTTGGTTTATTTCGTTTGTCATTGTTGTTTGAGATTCCTTTTTCTTCTAGTTTCAGTCGTACGCATGGGTTTACTGCAAGTTCTTGTTTAGTTCTTGAAAAAACTGATGTGCTTCCCTTGTACCAGTCTATATCAAACATTGAAATGATTTTTCGAAACAAAAAAAAAAAAAAAAAAAAAAACTTTTTTGTCCTGAAGGAGATTATTTTTAAGTTGCATAACGTTTAAAAAGATGGAAATTAACTTCCGTGCTTCTGTTGCAGAAAAAGTCAGATGAAATTAGCAAAGGAAGAATTTTGTAGAAAATCGACCGTCCTGCTGACCTATAGTGGTTACCGTCACTGACGGTTAATTGGGATTTTGGGTTCGATTCCCGGCTCTGCCACGGGATATTTTTTTTTTTTCTCCAAAGCGAGACGGTCTGGAACGGTGCCCACCCGGCATCGTGATGTAATTGGGGAGCTGCTGTGAATAAAAGACGGTGGCGATCACAGTTGAGAGCTTCGGCTCTCCCCTCCCAACACGTCTGGTCAGCGTGAGAGAAGTAGACCAACTCCTCCCTCCGGGAGAGGCCTCATCCAGTAGTGGATTGAATATGGCTGTGAATAATAATAATAATTATTATTATTATATTGGAAAATCAGTTAACTTTGAATTTATCAGCCATATAGTGCAGTTTGTGTATTGACGGGCAATCGCTTGCTTTTATTTTCAATGTTTGTTTTTTTTCTTCGCCAGATCAGTACAAATATCACTTATGAAAGACTGTAATGTGCTGCTTCCCATATCCAGTATCTCACACACATATGACAGCAGGTTGTTTACTTACGAAAGTCGAATCTTATTTCCAAGTCAAAGCGTGTACAGTAAAAACAAATGAGAAAGAAAGATAAGAGACTCCTTCGAAGAAAAAGTTATATTTTCAGTTGTCTTAAACACATTTTCTTATTCAATGCGTGTACGTAACACCACACTGTAAAATACCCATTTCTCTTGCAGATAAGGTTACAGGAGCTTAAATTTGCCACAGTAAACAAAACTTAACTGTAATAAAATATTTTACAGGAAGACCGAGGTCACGTGAAGAGGTAGAAGCAGATGACGAAGACGAGGAAGATGAAGAGGAGGAGGAGGAGGAGGAAGAAGAAGAAAGACAGCCTCAGCCACCACCTAGAAGATCAAGGCTTTCCGGAGCACAGTCTGAAGAGGTTAGTGGACTAGATAATTGTACCGTTTCTTTCTACTTTCACTCATAATTTTAACGTGTCAGAAAATTCTTGAAACCTTTTACGTGGGAATTTAGTATTATTTAGTCGGTGAGGGCAGTTTAGTATTATTCTATACGCAGAGTATCGAATCTTATTCCATATCGATTTTTCTTATTTTCGAAATATGAGGAACATAATTGTTTGCTCCTGCTTGTTTCATGATTCTGTTTAAATGACATTGCTTTAAAGGAGGGAAAGAAAATATGTTGTTCAAATTAGATGTAATTTTTTTAGTGCCATTTTCGTCACTGATAGTGAAGCTAGTTCAGAATAATCAAGTAAAATAGGAAATGCAAGTTCTAGGTACCTTCTAATTTTTATCAGAGCAAAAACGAAAAGGTTGATGTCTTTTCTTTGAAAGAGTTATTAGAGAACTTCATACAAATAGTACTACTTGCAATCTAGAGGAAAGTGACATCAGTAGAGATCAGCCGTCGTAGTTCAGTGGCTACGGCCGCGGTTAAGAACGGTACTGATAAAGCAAGCAGGTTCAAACTTTGCTGCTGGTCATCCTGATTGAGGGTTTCAAAAATTTCGTGTGTTTCGCTGGGCGATTTTCAGGAGATTGCTGCACTGGCACCATTGCACTTATTTATCCTATTAAGTTTCAAGTAGATATCGTTAACGGTTCAACAGATATAATGGTTTTGAAATTTTTCAGTTATTTCTGGTGTTACGTATTTTCTGGACCCTGTGGAAACTTCAGATTGGATTTGTTTGAAATAAACGTTGTAAGTAAAATAATACTTTTGTTACACACTGAAAATGCATTAATATGCATTGTAAATTACGTAGGCTAATTATTATTATTATTAATGCATCTAATATCCCCGGGTGCATCTTATTACCCTGAGTTAACAAAGTGAAAACTGCTGACAATACGGCATGATAAGATGCACTTAAAACTTTGGAAAATTAAAAATTCAGTCATGCTGTCACTAATTACAGGACAATGCTGCTCTCTTCTTCACCACTGGTTACTACGATGTCAGAATTTTATTTCTCTGAAGAGTAAAGGTATTGCATTAGAAATGAAACTAATAATTCAGCAAAATCGTTTAAAAAAAAAAAAAAAAAAAACTCGTATGCTTTATTACCTATAATTATTAAAAGCAATTATAGCATTAAAGAGATAATAGTTGTACAAGTCTAGTCATATTTTTTTTTAAATGCATGTCTCCGATAACATAGGGGTCATCTAAATTCCCCGGTCTGCCCAATACCATGCAGAAAAATAGTCACCAGATTGAAAACGGCAAGGCAGTACGAGGTTGCTGAACTGAAATTTGAGGTCACTTTCTCCTACCTGTTGAGACGCTAGCCTCTGTTACCACCTGAGTGTGTACAGGGTGTCTCCGAAATAATGGTGCAAACTTCGGGTGGTGATTTTTTAGATTAAAACAAGAAAAAAAAAGTCCTTTGAAGAAACTTTAAATTATGCATAGTGTTGGAATTACGGCGGCATCGTCAGAGATGATATCATAGCCTAATGATAGCCACATAATGGCGTAAGCTGTATCAGCTAATAAATCACACTTCGGAAGTAGTACCCCATACATCTATTTAAGCAATATTTTTGATTGAGGTATTGCCGCATGGCAGGCATACGCCAATCATAAACACAACTTAAGTATATGGATTGGGTACTACTTCGAGTACGATTTGTTAAACCGACATCGCTTTCGCCTTTACTTAACTGAGATATGACGATGCCGCGTAACTTTGAGCGCCTCTAGCACCGAAACTAATCAGATTTCGAAATTTCTTGAGAGGAACTTTTTTCTTACTTTGATTTAAATAATCACCTTTCGAAGTTAGCACCATTATTTCAGGGATACCCTGTATAGGGCAAAATTACTAGAAGTGAAGACTAGGCGCTAGCGTGCATACCGTGCAATAATGCTATAAGGGAAGGTCGTAGCCTTACCAAATTGAAAGTTCCAAGGTTAATCGCACACTGAACTCAAATCTGAAGTCAGTTTCTCTTTATCTGCTTTGGTTGAGAGGCTGGCGTGTATGACAAACGGACAAAATAAAATTAAAAGACGAGAAAGAAATTGGGGGTCCAGTAGACAGGTAAAGAAACTGGTAAACGCCTTTTAGGACAGTAACAGATGGATGATGTATTTGGATATAGAAAACGTATGGACGCAGTCCCGAGTATACCACATATAACAGCTTAAAGAGGCAGTGCTGCAGTGTAGTTTTTGACTACAAATGCTAAACAACAGAACTCTTGGAAGAGTTGAAATATTTAAAATAGAAAACACGGAAAAGGGAACGTAAGCTGCTTTGTGTGCAAGGAGAGTGTAAAATTGTTAGTTTCTGATTGTTTTCTTTAATATCTATAGTAAAAATGCATATGTCTTCTAAATAGCTTTCAGGGGCTGTAGTGGAAAGTTCTTGCTTAGAATACGTTCGAGTCGGTTCGTTGGTTGAACATTTTTGTATTCTTAAGAGGAAACTTCCGAATATCGGACCCCGTTTGGACATTTAAAAAAAATGTCCGGTGTTGAGAAACACACACACACTGAAACTTCCCTTAAACGTCCATAAGAAGTTGAAATAAGAAAGTTATGTTCAAACTGAATGAGTGTACTTTGTGAAGTAGTTTTTATCTATAAATTACTGCACATTTCATACATGGCGTGTACAGTAAACAGAACTGCAGTACACGGTCGTAATGACGCAAGTAGCAGGACAACTGAATGGAATTTAGTTAAATTTTATATAATGCATTTAGTCATCTATGGCTCAGGCCAACAATAGAATGACAACTGTGTATAATAGCGTTGCCAGTTTAAAATACAACAGTATTATTGTTTTCACTTGAGTTTTGTTACTTGTTTTGCCCTTGTTCCTGCGTTTTGTTATTGTGGTGAAGCATCCTAAGAACCCGTGACTACTCCTAGCGATCTTGAAAAGAAAGGAGTTTGTTACAAATTTACATAATTCGTCTTCACTGCTCCTCGATAAGACGACCACATGCTGGCTTTGTCCGTTTTTAAGAGAATCTGCTATTGAGAGTTTCCTTCCATAAGATTCAATGTTATTCTTCAGGGGACTTTAAAACTGTCCGTTATTTAGAGGTGTCCGCTATAGGAAGTTTCACTGTATATCCATTATTCTCGTTAAAATGTTTCGTTTTTTATGTAGCTGGATTCAAGCCTAAAAATACAATTTTTTAGCAGTAGTTTTAAATATTCAGTATAGTTTCTAACTAAATATTTTTTCTCTCGCAGAATTTTATTCCTGACGACATAAGTCAAGAGGAAGAGTTTAAATTTGATGAAGTCAGTGAGGAACTTAATGAAGCAGATGCTACACTGGATCGTGTAAGTATTTACGTAAATGACTTGAAGTGTCAAGTGCTACGAGGTAGTGAGTATTCAGAAGTGAATTATCAATAGTTGTGAGATTTATCTGAGCGATAAAAGAGGAAATAACGTTATTGATAAACGTTTAAAAAGGAAAAATTACACTACTTTTGAAATAGTGAAGGAGCCTCTTCATTGCTAAAGTGAGGTGATTGTAGGATTTGTATGTGTGTTTTAGGTCTTATATCTAGTGGCTACAATTCCAGGAAATGTTTATGGGTTAAAAAAAAAAAAACAACGATTAAACTTTTAAAGATAAAAGTAAATTTTTTTAAGTACAAATAGAATAGTTTTTTTTTTTTTTTTTTTTTTTAAGTACTGTAGGCATTGATAATCTTTAATAAGACTATAGAACAACGAATTTATTGCTCTGTTAGAAGCAAAAGGTACTATTTACTATCGAGGGTGCTGATTTGTTGTACACGTCCCTTCACGTTCCCAGTTCACTATAAAATTGGAAACAATAGACGTAGGGATGTTCGGGAGGGAAAATTCCGCACACAGATTTCTTACACAGGTAGCACTCAATTACCTGACCACATGGAAAGTGAGTTCAGACCGTTCCATTCTGCTGTCTCGCGCTGTCTGCTGGCTACTAAGATCGTTGACCATTTGTTCGACGAGGTAGATGGCAGTACTGTGTCGCCTTCTATGATAAACACGTTTTACGGGGTGTCCGAATATTTTTAATCACATAGTGTGTAACTTAATATCCTGAAGTGGTACAAATATTTTGACTTTACTAACATACATTCTAAGCACATTGAGACTGTAATTCAAATGTGTATTACTTACGGGTCTGCGGCACGCATGTTTGTATTTTGACTTTAGATTGGGATTCAAAACACACTATATTATCAAGGATAAATGGAATCTGCTCAGTAGCAGAACAATATTTTTCATTTGTTCAATGTAATCTAAACTGTATTTTGGAAACTAGAAGTAGTACATCACCGCGAGACAAATAGTTGCTGAAAAATTAAAAATGTTAAGGAATGAAAAAGAGGAGCTTATACAGAAAACTGCGACAGTATTGTGAAACTTGTCTGTTTCGATCCCGAAGAGAAATAATTAAGAACACTCAGAGTAATAAAATATACTTAGGGGAAGGGGGGAGGGTAGTGAAGAGTGCGATATTGTGCGATGCCGTTCTGTGGCAGAATTAGAATTGTAAGGTTGGCTTTACTGAAATGTAAGGTTACTGGGGACAAGAAGGAAATACTTAATTGTCCAGCGAACAGTATTTTGTAAATAGAAGATAAGAGTCAGAACTAAGATTATTACAGGAAGACATACTTAATAGTCCCAGCCTCCGATGATTGCGTTCGCGGACTTCGGATCAGCACTGGAGGACAAGCAGGATTCGAGTCGTGTTGCTGACCATCCTGAGAGGTTTTGCTTGATTGTTCTTTTCGTCAGGCAAAGATCGGAATGATAGCTAAGCGTGCTTCCCAAAGAATGGTCGTAACTGCTAGTACTTTGATTGGAAGATGCTGTGGTGAAATGGACTAACTCAAACATATTAATATTGAAGAGTGAAAAGTATGTGACTGAACTGGGGATCGAACCCGGGACTTTTGGGTAACCGCGCCAACTGTTTCAAGACTTGACTTAATCTGTTTTGACGTGAGAGCATCCAAAAGTAATTTTATTTAATTGAATAAGAAAAATACAGATGATAGATAAAGGTATATAATAGCCGTATTTTAATCGTTTTCTTTTCCAGATGTTGGTTATGTAGATAAAATATAATATTGAATTACAGTACTACGTCGTTAAATTTATATTTTTTTAATGTTATTAATGTTATTCAATTAATGTTATTCAATTTCAGGAATTTGCTTTATACGATAACTGTATTTATTTATTTATGTATCTCGTCATGTACTTTATCTTCTTTTGAAGCAAAATTGAAACGGTTTGCTTGTATAAGTACTTCTCAACACTTTACCATTAATCTACTAAAGACGACGATGTGAAACACGGTTGCAATAATATTAATTCTATCATTTAAATGTCTAAGTAAGGCTCACAACACTTAAAAAAGATTCCTAAAAATATTAAACTCTGTATTTAAC
The DNA here is from genome assembly GCA_022664845.1 of Lepisma saccharinum. NCBI lineage: Eukaryota > Metazoa > Arthropoda > Insecta > Zygentoma > Lepismatidae > Lepisma > Lepisma saccharinum. The sequence continues at coordinate 15,003 of JAGDQP010032154.1, forward strand.
TATGTTGTAAGAAGTCGACAACGAAGTTTTTTTTTTATTATTATTATTATTATTATTTATTTATTTATTTCCTCCACTGTGTCTAGTTTGTTTAACTAAACGGGCTTTTGCAATTCTTTATCTGTGTAATTGTTTTAAATTACCATTGTCGTTAATTGCATTACTTTTCTATTAGGATTTTGGCTATTAAACACTGGGATCTTCCTATAATTCTCACTTTCCTTTTATCCAAATTTGCCTTAGTTTTCCGAAATATAGAAGAGAATTTGTACTTTCGTTAATAGTCCTCTAAATGTATTAAGTGTGTTATTTTTAACCCTAAATTCCGCCCATTCCTTCTTTAGATAATTTTCTTGCATGAAGTAACTCTGGTGTGGTTGTACATGTATTTTTTTGAAGTAAAAAAGAAAGAAAGAAAGAAAGAAACTTAATATATTCAGTATTGTTTCAGTTGAAGGAATCATGATTCTCATCTGTCTGATGTGTCATCTTGAACTACGGGGATGGTTGTTACAGTCTCTGTTTCAAATGTCTTGTACAGAAATATATAAAGAATTTTCCTAGATATTTCTTGTTTAACTAAGTGCATTATTCTGGCACCCACCACATAACATCTCTCTACAGAATAGGACTTAGTGTAACATGTAATATCTAGGTAACTTGTTTTTACCAACTTATTTTGACTCGCACAAGAAGTCTGTTTTTCTTAAATAACGTGTAAGTTCGGTTTAATGTTTTTAGGCTTGTTATGTGATGATTGTGACAATATTATTTTTTACGTAGTGTGTTTTTATATTGTTACTTTTTGAGGGTGGTGTTGCTTGCTTGTGGTATTTTTAACGAGACTTTTTGTTAATGTTTTAGTATTGCACTAAACTATGGGTTTTTTATGCAGTGTGGCTGTGCATTCATTTTTGTTTGTTCTGAGTGTGCTTTAAATACTTCAGCAATGGTGTTTGCTCTCTTTTTGTTGTTTTCTTTTCTTTTTTTTTTAATAATCTGGAATTTAATTTTTAGTTAATGAATGTTGTTAAGAAGTTAATTTAATATTAGTAGTTACTTGTAGGAGTAAGTAATTAGTACTATGGTTTTCACGAGAACGTCCTGTAAATATTTCTGATTCGGGAATGATTAAATAATCAGATTAATATTTCAAGTTCTTCAGTTACAGTTAATACTCAATATGCTTCTCAGAAAATTGATAATAAATATCTTTAAAAAAAAGTTGATGATAAATGCTTTTCTCAAATTAGTACAAAAGTAAAATCAAATCTTAACACCAAGTTTATTAAGGTTTCAGAACTGCCTTCAGTTCATGTATATTGCTTATTATACATTCACCGGTTGAAAGATACAAGATATATTTAATTTTGATAAAGGAGTTAGATTTTCGGTTACAACAAAAAACTCTACTCCAACAAAAAGGAGTAACAGAAGAATTAGTAACTCAAATAATCAGCTTTGACAAACGTATCTTTTAAGCAAATTGTGTAAATGTTTTCCTTGATGTTAACAGCAATTTACGAGAAAAGAAAAAGGGTTCGTGTGCAGTGCTTCAGTATTCTGGTCAAAAATTAAGTTTGATACTTGCGTGCCTTAGTGTATGTAATTTAAACACCACTTCTATGTTGAAAGTGCGACATATTTGTAAATTTTTACACAGTAAACTTTGCATGACATTTGTACATAAATTTCTCTATTTGATTGTTATCAATATGCCTTTGTTTGCTCAATCATGACTTAAATCAGCCTGGAGATTTTGTATGCTTAAATTCAAGATCCCCATTACATCCTTTTTTATTTATTATCATCAATAACACATTGCCATAAACAAGTAGCAGTACGTTAATTTTCACAGCTGTGTGTCATGTATGTATAGTTTCACCCTTCCAGTTTTACTTTCTTACCTTTGTATATAGCAGTGTCTCTTATTTTTGATGGACCTAATTCTAACCCGACGGATTTTCCTATAACCTTAGTCCCCTACAACAGCCCTGTCCCAGTATCGTCAATATTTACTGAAGAATCCGAAGTCTCCGAGAGCATTGTACGGAAAGGCACGTGCGTTGGATTTGTTGGCAGATCAGCATCATAGTAATAAACTTCTCGAAGACAGTATTGAAGCATATTTAGCTGTTTTGGCTGAGGGTTCTTCGGTTCCAGCTCAACTCTTCAGTCAGGCTGCTGATAGATGTATTGATAGAATGAGATTTCGAGGTAAGTGACACCTAGATATTTTTATTTCTTTCGAGTTTTTAAAGTTGTCTTGCTTAGTGGAAGAAACTTCGTCTTTTGGGCCATTTTTGGTAACTAGTGACTTTCTCGATTAGTAAACTGACTAAAATCCGCAGACATCTATATCTCAGCCGGGATTCAAACAGAGAGCCTCGAAGACTCTTGATCGAACGCCTCAAACCGTATAACAACTGTGGTCGATTCTTCCTTAGTGTATTTAAGGACCCTCGCAGACTAGCGACCTTTGTCGCAGCAACAAATGTAGGAACTATAAAAGTTGCTAGCGACAGAAATTGGTTTCCCGCACACCTACGTGCTTTTGTAGCTACGGCATCTGGGTTTCGTCTTGGGTCTAGTGGGAGTAGAATGTATTTCAGCATTGGTTATCAGAAACCACAAAAACGAGAAAGGCAACAGTGGGTTCATTCGACTACAATTCAGATGTAAGAACGTGTCGAAGCAAGATTTTCATTTATTACATAATGTAAATACAAGCAATTCATGAACTATTGAACATTGTAAGACATCGTATGATAAAACACAAAAGTTGTTGTTATTATTATTGTGTTTTTCGGTTTTCAAAAATACCACAACAGGCAGCCGTAGCTCAATTGGTAGGGAGCATCGGCTTCGCATTCGGGAGGTCGTGGGTTTGATACTAGTGGTCGAACATCTTTACTGAAGGTTTTTCCAGTTTTTTCTTCTTCTTCTTCTCAGTAACAGTCAGTATGGTACCTTCAACTTAGGTTCTGGCCAACACCTTCCAGTATCCGTTCTCCTACCCTATTCCGCCCTGATTCATAGTTGTCTGAAGGGTATAAATAAATTCAATTCTAAAGTACCAGCTACTTACTGTGTGGGGAGGGGCAGTCAGTACAATCAAAAACTGTGTAAGAGCATTTTTCTGTAAAAAAATGTGAAGAGGTAACCTCATTTATTTCTACTGTTACTTTGTGGTGGTTATTTTCACGGGGCTTCGGTTATGTATTTTTCTGCATTTTCTAATTTCGATTTTCCATTCGTAATGTTTTGCCTAGTTTTCTTATCTTGTCACCTCACTGGCTTGACCCATTGTGTAGAACTGACTCAACTTACGATTCACTATCACTGTAATTTCATATGTGTTCGAGATCTGATTATTTTTTAAATGTTGATCGTTTCCATAAACATCTTTCCGCTTCAGCTCGGACAGATCTACGTAATCTCCTCTTAAACGTTTTGGTTGTTCCTTTTTCGAATAGTTTTACTTTTGTCAAATCGTCCTTGTAGAACCGTGGTCCTAATTGAGAAAGAAATGTATGCGGTCTGTCTCTCAGCTGCATATTCGTACAAATCAATTTTCTGTCGTTGCTATTTTGTCAGCTAGTTGTACGTTCTTTGTTTTCTTTCTACCTCATAATGTTCCTATGTATACAGGGTGTATCTTAATATGTGGGCCAAACTTCACACGAATTCCTGACACTAAAACGAGAAAATAAGTACATACAAACATCGGTCCAATTCAGTTTTATACAAGGTTTCCAACTTGGAGCGTGTAATCTGACAATGGTGAAGAAATATTAATTCGCTATGAATCAGAAGCGAAGCTTGAAAGGAAAAGGTTAGTGGGAATTGGTTTGTATCAGTATGGTGCATATTGGGAGGCAAAGTTCCACGTTTTCGGGTTGTCTGTGTTCCCAACTTTGTGTAAATGTCCTTTTTTTAAAACGGACTGACTATACGTCAGTTCATTGCGTCCCCAAGTGCTGATAAACCTCGTATATGAAGCAAAGTGTGCCAACTGAGGTTAAGACACGAGTAGAAGGACTTGGAGTTTTGATACGTCATTTTTATTGTGAGTGACTCAAATGTTGGAGGAAGGCGTAGTAACATACAATATGCAACGCTTGAATTATTATATTTTTACTCTTCGAGCTGTTGGTAATTGTGAATATGTGTAAGAAAATGATTCAGCAGAAGGTAAGAAGCTTTTTAACTATGTTATAAATTCTAGGGTAATTGCTTCGAGTTTTGAGATGAAATCTTAATAGAAATTTTAACCTTGAGTACTAATAGAAATTAGTGCAATTAGGAAGAGAAAACACGATCCAGTGTTAGTGTAGTCGATCATTAAAATCTGTGTACGAAGCCAGCTCTAAATATTGGCCTTATTGGATATAATTTCTTTTTCAAACCAGCTAGACATACAAATGTATTTGCTGCGCACATTTCTTTTATACAGATACAAAAAATAATTGCTAAAACACCCCAACCGGCAATCCGGAGACCGGGTATCGATTTCTCGCTAGGATAGCAACTAACTTTTCTTTGCGTTTTTCCAACCATTATTAGTTGTTTCAGTGTTTGATTGATAATTTAGGGGTTGATGAAGAAGACATTTTCAATTTAAAGTCATAACTGCTAATCATGATCAAAATGTAAATTCTTGGATGTAGTGTACGCGGTTTTCCCACAGTATCAGGTTGCGTTCGTAAGTTTAGCTGGAAATGAGTTAAAGGATAAGAAAATCTACAAATTGCAGAAAGCGAACATCAACTGCAGAATCAACATTGAAAACTCTTGATTTATGATAAAATCAAGCATCTGGAATTTGTCCCAAAATCACAGCAATTCACGTTATTTTCTTTGTCACTTACACAATGCCGTTGCCTAATCTTGCGGCATCTGTAACTAGCACATGAGTATGAATGAAACAGAGCACTGGCCCCCTTTCCGAATTGGCACTTTATGCTCTGTTACGTATCCTTGCTCCGTCGGATGCACCGTCGATGGTTATCCGAATCCCCCTTCGACGGAGAGCAACGGAGGACCAGATGGTCACTTAACCCTCCGTTCGGTTGTGCGCTGCTGCCATGTTGAAAAGAAAAAAAATGCGGGATATTGTATGCCAAAATTCCTTCTTCACTTGGGAGTTGGGACAAATGTGTGGAATTGATCACGTGTTGCAAGTTTAAAATGAACAACCGTGCCGGAGTATTTGAATGTAAGTATTTTAATATTGTTTGAGATTTGATTTCACAATGTTATCGATATTGTACCATATTTTGAGTGATTGAATAATTTTAACTTCGCAATGTGAAAATATTGATGGTTGGATTTCACCAATGGGCTTCCATGTAGATATTAATAGATGAGAGGGTAACATATGAGTAGTTTATTTAAGAATACTAAGATTAAGAACTCTTATAATTATTTTGAAGTGTTTTAGAACTTCAAATGCGTAACGCTGTCAAGGCTCACGACTTAGATGGTTATTCATAGATCCTGGTATAACATTATTTAGTGATTCATAGTTCATGAGACTCACTTATCTTGCAAAAATTTCCAGAATCTGCAGAATTGTGATCAATCTTGAATAGCTATCAATTTTCGTCTGTTGATATTTAATATATGCCGAATACCTACAAGTAGGGGAATTCTACGCCTACATCTATCTTCATCCATGTTGCTTTTTTCCTTATTCACTTGGCATGAAACTACCTGACTTCGCATTGCCCACGCGCGGAGGGTTTTCAGCTGTTTCCAGACTTAAGTGACATCTGTGGTTAAAATTTTAAACACTTATTTAATTCGGATAAGTGTGCATAACGGAAGTGAACGGGACATAGCATAGCATAACGGAACGGAAGACCATTGAATTCGGAAAGGGGGTGGGTCATTGTCTGCTGGCCTCACTTTGTTTCGTGTACAGCCCCCATAGAGTAGTAGTTTTATTGATTATATATAGATAGGAAGGACATTGCTTTAAATATTTGTCCAACATTTGAGATTATATATGGTTTCAAAACTTCGCTGATTTTAATTTTTGTGTTCTAAGGTTACCATTATAAGGCAGTGAAAATACACAAGCAACTAATCGAAAGATTTCCTGATGCTCCGGAACACCAAAACCAGTTAGCAGTCACGTATTTAATGATAAATAAACTTCCGGAGGCTAAGAAGGTACTGGAAGGGGTTCTACAGCGTTGGCCCAAGAATGGATTTGCAATGACACACTATGGTTTTATTCTGAAAACTTCAGATGGCTTGATGGAGAAAGCGATAAATTACCTGCAAGGAGGAATAGCGACCCGTGAGGAAGGTACAATTGATGGTCGATTCTTTTTCCATCTTGGCGATGCTTTTGTACGCATCGGAAAGCCTGAGGAAGCTTCAAAGGTGAGTTGTGTATGTGTATGTTACTGCTTTGAAGTACAAATTAAAAGAAACATTAGTTTTCCATTAAGCTCTACGAATTGATATTACAACA
>JAGDQP010032155.1:10501-21485 GCA_022664845.1 Lepisma saccharinum
CATATTTGAAGCATGAAAACTAGGAAAGTTAAATTATTATTATTATCTGGAGAAGATAAGCGTAAATATTTCACCAGTACAAAACGCTGATTAAAATGCATGAATATTGAATTTGTTCCATAGATAATAAATTTAATTTTATCGTGATATAAAGCTTGTAAAGTTTGCTATCGAAACGTAATTTACGGTTCTTTGTGAACACATAAATTTGGAAAGTATGTTTATAATTCACGTCAAATTACACGCGAAATTTCCTACTTCAGATTGTCTTTTATTATTATTATTATTATTATTGAGGAACGGGATCCTTTCCATTACGCAACGAATTTCTACAGCATCTGATATTTTCCAGAAATTCAGCTGTGATCCCGAGATTGGCATTTAAGTATCACTGGCTCAGGCCGGGTTAGGGAAAGGGAGAGGAAATAGAAATGAAATTGGCCACAGCCTAGTGTGAAAGTACCATCCCGGTATTTTCCTGGTGTGACAGAAAATAACAACCTTAGAAAAAACTCAATCAGGACGACCAGCCTTTGGGCTTGATCTCAGAACCTAGCAAACGCGAAGCTAACGCTCTACCGACTGAGCTACGACCGTTTGGTAAATCGAAGTAAAGGTTGTCCATTTGTACACGCTAGTGACTAGTCTGTTCGTAGCAGTACATCCGGCTTTAAATAATAGTTTCGCCCAGGACCTAGATTGCTGGTAACCCCGTAAGCGAATCACGAGGCTCGAACATTGCCAGGTAAGGGGGCGTGCCTAGTAGAAACTAGGTCTTACTAAAATCAACAATTTAGAATCGTAATGGTTGGTGCGGAGAGGAAACAAACCGTCATAGACATTGTTCGGTAGAGAATCACAACACCATATAGTCAAAAACTGTTGAAAAAAAATATCACGTTTCTATTTATGAGGAAGGATGGGTTTCACAAATTCTTATGTAGTAGGTTCCAATTTATTTTTGTCTATAAACATTTATTTTCTTGCATTAACATTGTCACTTTCTCGCATAGAATTTCAAGTAAAGAAAGGTGAAAGTAAGAAACGTAGAAGGTACGTACCCATGCTTTTTCATCCTAATGCATAGGCAGACGTGGTTCGCACAACTCCCGGCATCATCCCGTTTGTAACACACAGAATTAAGAAAACACCAACACACACCAAAAACAAAACAAAAATTAACAACAAACACTAATAGAAAAAGAGAAATAGAAGAAAGAAGAGAAAAGAGAGCACAGAGAAACCGGATACACACGCACACAGAAACCACTCGCCACCCTCACGACTCGCCAACCGCCTGAGAAGTTCGACAACACCGCACTACAAGCTTTGCCGCTCTGTTGCTGCTGTGAAACTGATGGCTCCACTGGTGACTGAAACGGTGACTGCTGCGGAACATGGATCCGAAAAAAAAAGCAACGCGGAACAGTTTCTGTGTTCACATAATGAATACAATCAAAGTAGTTCCGTCCGCGGAACGTCTTTCATATTTGACATCTTATTTTGATTTTCATATTCTGTAGAATCAAAGAATTAACAAAGTGATCTAATATATTTGTGTCAATCAGCTACTACAGAAGACAACAAACTCACTTCCACTTTATCGAGCGAGATAACTCACCAATGACATCACAAATGCCCTCAATTGAGTTGACATAGGTTCAAATCCTGCTACAGTTCAGTCTTGCATAAATTATTCTCTCAGTTGCATACATGATGAGAGTATGGACAACAGCTTTTTCCTGAGAGTTTATTGACCGACAGAAAATTAAGTAGGCATATTCCGTGGAAAATTGGTTTCAAAAGTTTCTTGACTCATAACATTTTCCCCATAGCTCTGGAATGCATGTGCTGATTTCGGTACTGTTTTGCGTAACTTAAAGGGAATATGATCTGCTGTTAATTACAAACAACCTACACTTTAGTCCGTTCATTTCGAAGGTTTCATAAAATAAATTTTATAAGTCAATGAATTTTCGGCGCCAATTATACGTGCAATGATCGAAAAAGGCTTAAAAAATAAATAAAATGTCCCTCAATACAAATTTGGATTTTCTATGTCGCACGAATATTTCTTTGAGGGCATGGATGTGTGTATTCACTCGCTGAATTTTACAAAATGAAACTCCGTTTCAATCCTCCATAATGAGTTCCAACTTTATCCTATAAACCTGAAAGCCTCACACTCCCCGTAATCCTCTGGTTATAGTCGCGGACTTCAGATCAGCACTGAAGAGCCACACAACTTCGTCCCCTGTTACCCGCCATCAGGAGCCAGCCGATCGAGACAGTCGTATGGTGTGTGCCGTTAGGTCAACGTTGTCAAGATTATGGGTTTGAATCATACCTAGGAAATGTATGTTTTGAGCATTGTACTCATTTAATCGTGACAGGCATAAGTCAAAGTTACTAAAATGCCCCATACAAAGTAAAGGTTTACATTGTTTTACGAGGAACGTCACCATTCAGACATCTGACGGCTTAGGTCATAGCAGCTTGTCAAGTTCATAAATGTAAGTTAAGCAAATAAAATAAATGTCAATACATGGTGGACGGAGCAGATCACTAATTTTGTTTACGAAACCACAATCAGCAAATCAAACTATGCCACAAATCGAAATAGATAACTTTGAAACAATCAACTAGCGCCTTCACTACGTGAAAGAAACAGTAGGAAGGTATCCTAAATCAATAGCGGCTTTCAATCAATCACCGAACACTCCTTAGTCTTTACAGTGGTATTTCAAATATAGACTTGATAAGAAATATTTACGTTGCTGCAAGAGCGAACACCAGCTCATTAGTTACTGAACTTGCCTTCCTTGGTCGTATTATCCATGACGTCATAGCTTGGCTTCAGTCTAAGGGATGATATCCATCATCAGCGATATTTCCCGAAGACTACCCTCCAGTCATACGAAGTGAATATCGGGATTGTATCTTAAATTAAAGTCGTTGTAACTACATTCTCTCTTTCTTCTCCCACATAGAATGAGAACCCAAACTTGATCGCTGGAACCAACAAAAATAAATGATATTGAAAGATCAAGTCATTGTAGTCTGAATATTAAAGAGAAGCAGCAGGGACGGGCTGTAGTTACAACTGCTGAAAGAGGCCCATACAAGTGAAAGTTAAATGAAATTTTTACCTACTTTAATGATAGTTAATTCCATATGATTTTCTCCGTAATATTTTGTAGATATTTGACCTGCTGTTTCAATGAGTGCCGTACAGAAACTACACATAACTACGCTAGAGATATCAAAGGACAATTTTTCGACTTTCATACATTTTGAATTAAATTCAACATTTTCTGAAAATTCGATGCTTGTCGAAATTTTCCTTTGGTTTGTTCTAACATGTAAGAATTTCATAGTCATATTCACATCATTTAACATGTAAGTGTTGGCTATTGGTCAAATTACCCTTAAGGATTAAGCTCACTTTGTGACAGTCAGGTAGAGTAACTCGCAAGGAAAGAAGGTCGCGGTGACTCAGTGGTAAAGCGCTCACTTCTGGTGCATGGAGTCCTCAGTTAGAATCCAGTTTGTGACATGTAGACTTTGTGGTGGATAAACGCTGTGTGAGTTCGTTGTTTTCTCGGTTTTCTCCTGTTTCCTCCCACTTTCTTCGGTCCATCAATTTTTTCCATTATCAACCAAAAGTTGCCGTCTTATATAAAATTCAAATTCGTAAGGAAAGAAGTGAATTGAAAATTGAGTGTGGAAGCCGAAATCGGTAAGAAAAATGTCGAAGTCTCAAATGTTCTATGGACAGCCGTGATCAACATACCAAAAGTCCAAAATAATCCAACCTGGGGTACCAGCCACCATCTTGAATTCAATGTGACGAGCAGGCGGAGACATCGAAGTACACTTAAATCATAATATCTTTTCAGAGAATGGAGCTACAGACTTAGTTCTTTTGTCATTTTCACGATAATATTATATTCTATTGAAATTTTATATGGTCCTTACATACCGCAGCCATATTTAATATGTTGAACAATATCCTTAAAGTATTGTTTAGTTTGTTTTACAACACTGCTTCAACAGTAAATAACTCAGAAATTCTCAGAGATAATGAAATATATCTCGAAATAAACGTGATATAGCATAAACTAAGATTTCTAACGATACCACTTTTGTTAGCTTACCTTAAAAAGTAAGGAAGCTACTCTAATTTACGTGGCATTGGGTGTTCCAAAAATGAAGTTTTGGTCTATAGTCCAGGCATATTGCGCTCAAGAACTGAGTTAGCAAGGTGAAAATTGGTAGAAACGTTCTACTTACATCCTTCATTAACATACTAAAACACCCAAAAAGTCTCACCTTGGGAACCTGCCGTCATCTTGAAAAAATGGTCGCCATCTCGGATTTTTCTTTGTAGCTCATAGCGCCGATTCTAAGAATCGTAAAGGGATTCGGTTTACGCAGAGCCCAAAATACACCTGCTATAAAGAAAGCAATACATTATCTGAGATTGGTTCAAGGCAATTATTTTGTTCACACTCGTTTATCGGCCTGTTCCCATCGCCAAATCGATAAATACGTATTAATAAAAGTTATTGCGCATACATAAACGAATAAAAATATGAAATAAAATATGCAGGCCCTTCGATTAATTAAACATGAAATGATACGCCGCTATCTTTGATGTTTGAAGAATAGCTTAGTGGTCATTAAATGTGGCTTGCCGTTACTAATGTTCACGTAGTGAGAGGTCACTTGAAATCTGCATGTCGGGACCCGAATCTCTTGGGAGAAGCTGCTAGGCCATGTTTAATCTGACGTGTCATCTTCTAAGTCGCACAGTTCCTCATCGGAATCCCCGAGATTGATAGGATCAGGTTGATTTGTGCACCCATTGTCGGAGCAGTTTCCGCACATTCGGGAGCATCGACGTTCAACTTTCCGACAACCACAAGCCCTCCCGCATCCGACCCTACAGTTATACCGTACTAGGTTAATCAGATTCTCTGGTGCAGGGGATAATGAGGTAACAATTGGAACTAAGTTCCCATTTTGCTTTTTCCAACCAAATTCCGCTTCTGGTAAAGATTCTCCAAGACATTCCTGAAGCACATTCCGCAAGCTGTGTTATCTTGCTGCAGCCGATGCAGGCGGAAGAATGGACAGGTCGAAGCTGGCATTGGATGGACTGTTTAGCGATTGTTTTAAGATAATTTATGTAACACATCTTGTTCAAATCTTCACCTTCTTTCCCTCCGTACAATGTGACAAGAAAGACTTCTCCTGCAGCTAGAATCTCTTCTTCTATATCAACATTTTTACAATTAAATATGATGACCGTTTGACGAAGATTTGATTATGCCTGTATTACCTTAAACGCATGGCTTTTACCCTTCTTGTACGGTGCAGATGTACTGTCACACCCAAACATAGCGTGAAGAAAAAGTATGTGCTTTTCTATTTCCCGAAAACTTTCTGCATATTTTTCGAACTGAACACCTTCTTGACCTGAGATTTGGACCCAGAAATCAGCATATCAACGTTCCTATGTAGCTGTGCGAGTCCCACAAGAAGAGCTAGAAAATCTGTGTCCTCTCCAACTACAATTTTTTTTCCTTTCTCTGCTAGCTCCACAGCAGATGTGGCTATTAGACGGTCAGCGTCAGATTCGGCATAGTGAACTACGATGCCACTTTCTTCGAGCTGTCAACGGTGAGGTTCTTCTTATTTGTAGTGTTTCCTAAAACCTGATGATAGTTCACTTCGGTTTAATCACTGTAACCTCTAGATCCAATTTATCTTCGCCTCATTTGCCCAACGTCCTTTGTTGAATATTCGGGGTACCTGTCAAATACCACAATTACGTTTCCATAGTAATGAGCTTTGATATAAGAGACAAATATTTTGAAAATTCTCTGTCTGGACCAATAGACCTGATGAGGGAGATTCCCTCCGTCCAATACATATTCCGCGTTTTGTTTTCCTTATGTAGATAGCACTTTTAATAATTTTAATATTTTATTTCAAATTCTTATACATTTATGTATGCTCAACAACTTTTATTAATACATATCTATCGATTTGGCGACCGGAACAGGGCCATAAACGGGTATGAACAAAATAAATTACCTTGGACCAACTTCATATAATATATTGCTTTGTTTATAGCAGGTGTATTTTTAGCTCAACTGTACAGAAATGATAATAGAAGTACAGTGTTCATTAAAACAAGTCATTCTGCGCAAAACCGAATTCCTTTACGATTCTTAGAACCGGCGCTATGAGCTACAACGAAAAATACGATATGGTGATCATTATTCCAATATGGCGGAGGGTTCCTCAGGTCGGATTTTTGGTACTTCTGGTACGTTGATCACAGTTATCTGTAGAACATTTCCACCCATTTTCAGCTTGTTAAATCAGTTTTCCTTACTTTCACCAGTTTTGAGCATATTATTCCTCTACTAAAGGAAATTGAGGAAAAAATCTATGAAATAGATCCTGATAACCAACATAAGATTTGAAAGCAACATCTACAACTGCGAGAGTCTGTCTTGAGCCTTAAATGCCTAAAGTTCATAAATACATTTTAAATAAATACAACTACGAGCCATATACCCTGTACTTTATAGATTTTCCGGTAATTATTTCACCATATATTTTTGAATTTTTATTTACCTCTTAAAACTCTAAAAATCCACAAAAAAAAGCTTGTGCTACGCTGATTATCACGATAAGGACAACAACCATCATAGCAAGTGAGAACAGGGACAAGCGTGACTTAAACAAGATGACTAGAGAAAAACAAGACATGAAGGAGGTGTGGCTCAAATTAACTTTAATGAACCATTAGCTCTGTTATGATAATTAATAATGTATTTCTTTTTGTCAGGAAAAAGTCATAAAGTTAAAACACTAACAATCATCCCATAATTCAACTTTCTCTACAGGGTGTATTTAACGTAGTTAAAACAAATGTACGAAATTGTACGTACAAAGCAAAACTCTAACCAAGTCTCTACAATTATGTGCAATTAAAATGCAACATATTTTTTTTAAATATTCAAGACCGTGAAAAGCAATAATTTATAACCCAATTATAGTTAAGTCGCAGTTAAGTCGAAAACGTTAGATAGGTTGAACATTGATACTACTCATATGACTCGAAATATTCGACTTAAAATGAAACTTATTCATATCCTTAAATATGACAAAAGCCAACGTTGAAATGCTGTTAAAGGCTGCATAATTGTAAGTTCCAGTTGTTTCGTTTAATTTGATTTATAGGTTGTATAAGATTTTAAGCTGTAAACCCTTCAAGTTCTGAATCGAATGCGAACTATTTGTTAACATACTTGTATTTCCTGCACGAATAAGGATGTAAGTGTTCGCAAATCCGTGAAACCTCAACAGTCACAAGGCGCTATACCGTAAAATTAAAAAAAACTAGAAAGGTTGTCTTGCTGAATGTAGTATATTTTCACAAACAAACTTAATATGTCGTAGTATGTAGAGTGAGGACAGTAAGATGTAACATTGTAGATTAGGGTATAACTACTTAAGTGTATAGTAATGTATACCATATGGCATACAAAGATCATATTGGAGTTGATTATCCTCTGTAAGAATGTCATTCTACGTTTGTTCAATCTGCAGGTCTAGATTTCGGTAGTTGGATACGAGAAAGACATAGCCCCACCATCTTCGGTATACTCCATCAGAGACAGGTCAGATGACTTGGCTGCCCGTACCAGTTTTCGGACATAATGTAGAGCACCTTCAGAATCACAAGCTAAATGTGAATGTGAGTTACGATGGATTATGTTCTGGACATACAAAGCGACAGTTAATGTCCCTTGAACACGAAACTGGCCACTGTAGTCTATAACACTCCACACCAGAAAATTCGGAGTGGGACCCGTGTTTTTCGTTTGAATATACATTACAAGCTACCTCTCTTTAGGTCACCGTCAGAAACCTACACAACCACAATTCATTCCCAAACAGAATTGACTTTCATCGTCGACGACCACAATCATCAATAACTCTATCTCCAACCAGGTTGCCCTGGTTAACAGTCACACTGAATAGGAGCACTCTGATGAGGATGAAGTGGCGGTGTCAAAACAGCGCTTACACGTAGAGCTGCTTCTAAGGAACTATTACGGGTTGATCGAATTGACGTCATGGGTGCTACTAGGGGTCTGATACAGGTTGGTGTTGCTATTCGGGCTGTTGTAGCTATGGCTATACTTCAAATATGACGATCTTCATGTACAGTGACAGTCCCCGTTGATACTGTTCGAAACCGGATCTCTGCGCATGTGTACGTTTATTCACGGTTACCAAAATCGCTTCATTGAAGGTGCACGCATGGAATCCTTTCATCAATTTGGCTGAAGGGCTATTTGCTTTCCGGTCAAATTCCAATAACTGTCGGATAAGGGACGGTTAGGCATGTTACACAGATACGAGATTATTGAACAGGTTGACTCACTGACAACTGACACGAAGGACTATGAATGCAATTGTCATTATGATAGTCACCATTCACTTTAGTACATCACCAACATGAAATTGACATGGTTCTTGAGAATGTTCATATCTCAGAGAATCTTTGTTGATTTACATAAAGGCGCACCCACAAAATTATTTTTGGAGTTCCGATTAGCAGGATCAAATTCGTTCACTAGAATAAAAAAAGAAATGTGAATAATAACACATCCGATCAACCACAACAACCGTTTTACTACTGTTAAATTATATGCTGGCACTGGTAAAATGAATGCAATTGGTTGCCGTGACTCAGAGGGTAACGCGTCTGACTACAGATCGGGAGGCCAGAGTTAAAATTCCGGCCAGGACGCTGAAGCCTTTTCTTCAGTGCTCCCTTGACTGGCGCTCTGAGGTGCACTCAACCTCCTATCAAATTGAGTACCTGAGTGCCCTTGGTACTCCTGCGCACCTTGGAAAGGTAAAGGAGGTCGAACGTGGGACTGACCACCACATCTCACTTCGTACCGCAGGTCAAGAATATGTGGAGAGGTATCTCAACATCCTCGGTTCAGTTAAGGTATGCTTTCGGTATTGAATTACAGAGCAAATTTGAACATAAAATTGAATTGGTATAAAATATTATTATTAAATATGTATTCTACTGTATATTAGAAAAGAGATCACATTATTTGTGTATTCTCACAGTGTCTCGTAGAAGAGTATTAAATTTGTGTAATTTATCTAACATTAATGAAAAATGAATCTTACGAGTAAACTGATTAAATGTTCAAAGATGCAAGTGGCTCTACACAAGATCAATTTTAAACTTGACATTCCTCACCATAAGGAAACGAATTCCGTTATTGCTTTTCAATATCAGCCCTTAAAGCCTGGTTAGTCCCAATACTGTTATAAAACTATGTTACTTACGCCGCAATAAGTGAGGAATTTAAGAGCATGATTCTCGATGTATGCAGAAACACAGGCACATCTATAAATAATGGATTTCTTCGTTTTATTATTTATATTCTTTTATCTTCCTTTTTAAATTTGGTAGTTAGTTGTTTGGACTATTTTCTTAATGTATTGTGATTGTAATGTAGTATGTTTTATTGTTGTTTATTATTAATAAGGGTTGGGTTGAACATCACCCTCAAGAGTTATTAGTATTTAGTTACAATTCTGATCACCAATAGAGCGCAGAGAAACCTCCGTTTTTCCAATTCGTAGAAAAGAGTTCTTATGTCCCATTTCATTACATGACCTTAATGGACAGACCACCACCATTCCCTAGATACAAGCATTCTATAACTATTTTGGCACGGAATTTGACAATATACTCGGAACTGAAGTCACCCCATTTTTTTTACAGTTCCATCAACGGTTCAGAAGCGTGAGTGCTCCATCAGAGATTAAAATAATGTATTGTTATGTTAACTTACTCCTATCACCGCAGTTGAATATACAGTTTAAAAATGCATTTTACAAAGTTAGGCGATGGGTGCGCAAGGGATTCCTCAAAGGAAGTAGGCGATTCCAGAGATTATTTGAAGTACAGGTATATTGAAATAAACATGTATTAAACGACTTTCTGTGTGAGTAAAGAAGATATACATGATTACTGGTATCTAACTGGGCAATGACATTTAATCTCTTTGATAACAAATAAGCAAAACATTCGAGGAAACTTTGTAATGTTTACTGCTTATTGTTATGCAACCACGCATGTTTGTTGAATATCGTTCGGCATGCGAAATCTGTTTGAAATATTCAACGTAGCGCAAACAAATTATTCTTTTCTGTCTAAATCCGTCCCATTCACGCTCATTTCAACCCATCTTTATTCAGAGAATTTCTGATAATTGCTTTGGAGAATCCCTTGCGCCCCCATTACGGAATTTTGATATATGCAATTTTTGGATAGTGTACCGTATATTTAAAATCTTTCGCGGTATTATTTCGCATTATCTATATTGTTCAATGCGTTAGAAATATGAAGGTTTAAAGTTTGTTTTCCCATGTTTTAACCAGCCTGTAGCTCCGAACCGCGGCCAAATTTCCTCCCGGTTTACTGGAACTTTTTAAAAATATATAATTTTTTTTGTGTGTACTATCATCCCTCGAAGTTTGTCGATTCATTACGTAATCACCCTGTACATGTCATTAAAATTACTCCGTATATGAGAGAGTGTCTAATGAGATACATGTAATAGGAATTAAACAAACTAATAACCGTACTCCGCTAACACAAATCAGTAAGCGTCTCAGAATCATAACATCTCGCACACATGCCAGAGTTGATGTAACGGGAATTAGTTCCCCTCTTAAAATGTTTTTACACTACGGTTCTAAAAATAACATCTACAGAGACGTTAAATAGATTACATGCGCTAGAGAAGGTTAGGAAGAACATTATGACACAGTTTGTATACAAAATTAATTTGTAACACCAGTAAAAAAAAGAAAGAAAATAACTTTATAGAGTAGAACGCTAAGATAAACAAAAATGCATCAG
>JAGDQP010032156.1:0-21485 GCA_022664845.1 Lepisma saccharinum
TATTTTGCTGCGTAACTTGAATTCCGTTTGCTTCTGAGTCTTTCAGTAGCATATCTCAAAAATAAAAAAAGTCAGAAGCATTCATAAAACGTTAGACCGTCTCTATGTGTTTTAAACATTACAGATTGTACATTAGGGGTGCATGAAATAAATCAATTTTACGTCAACATGTTCTGAAACACGTTCCAAATATGTAGTTACCATGAATGGAAATTCTCCCCGAGTAGCTAATTCACCTCCAGTTATACGAGCGCTCCTGGTCTTACATACAGACTCACCATTGCTCTCTCCACCTGTAAGAAAATAAAATAATATACTATTTTAGAAAAGAAAATGATAACATGCGCATAAATATGATTAGAATAATTGACTAAAATAATAACATATTAATTTTATTTACGGCCTTTAGGCATCTATGACTTAGAGCGAGATTGAGGAGGGATAAAGGATTCGGGAAGATGTGGGCTAAGACCATCTTGAATGTGCCATCCCGGCATTTGACTGGCGTGACTGAGGGAAACCCTTGGAAAAACCTCACTAAGGATAGTCAGCCGCTGGAATCGAACCCACGACCTCCGGAATGCTAGGCCAACGCTCTACCACTGAGCTGCGGAGGCTCAATATATATATATATATATATATATATATATACTAGGTTAGCTTTACTTAGCCCCCAGACTCCCGTGGCAAATTGCGACCCCAAATTGGAGTTTTTGGGGAGCTGCGCCCCTTTTATCGTAACCACTCTCCAGGGGACTGCGCTTGCATGGTGCAGATATGCCCTCATACACCCACATCCATTGCTGGTGGCGATCCTAAAACCCACCTCGTTCACCATCACCAACCCTAAGGCTCGAGCATCATGAACTTTGCCACCTCACCCCAACTTCCAGTGTTCCTCTTACATGCAGTCGCCTGGGAGCTTGACTCATCCATCTTTCATCTCACCACTTTTTAGAGCTGAAGAACTTGGCTGAACGTATTGCACCTCTGGTGTTTTTGCTCGGATTTCACAGCTTTTTATACGTGTATAATATATACTTTGTATTTACATATAATCGTTTCTCTTCGCTGGGGTCGCTGACCCCAGACTCCCGTCGTGATCTACTCCCCCAACTTATAAATCTTGGTGGCTTCGCCCCCGTTATCGTAGCCAGACTACCCGAGGGACTGCGTCATAAGGGAGGTTTGCGTCACTTATTGTAACCTATTTGTGATGGCACACCTTCATACCAATTTCGTTTCTCTAGCTTTAGTGGTTTGGAAAATATGGTTTGGGCAGCCATCTTGGATTAAATATAGCGACTTTTAAAAACGTTTTCGTAACGTTTTGAACTACTTTAAACCTTCTTCCCAAATTTCATTTCTGTAGCTCGAGCGCTGTGAATTTTTTTTGGGCGGCCACGTTGAATTGAAACTGGCGACTTTTTCAAAATGTTGTAATATTTTCCTAAGCTACTCTTGTTAATACACCTTTATGACAACTTTCGTATCTCTAACTTAAGCGGTGTGGAAAATGGATTTATGAGGTCCGACATTTTGGATCCAAGATGGCGTCTTTCGAGACACTTTGTAATATTTTCGTAACCTATTAATTATGATATACCGTCATACTATATTTCGTTTTTCTAGCTCCACCCGTTTAGGCTGTGTATTCTATCGAAATTTCATTTTGGCGGCCATTTTGGATCCCAAAATGGCAACTTTTACAACATTTGTAATATTCTATTAACGTACTAGTTTTAACCTTCATGCCAAATTTCGTTTTCCTAGCTTCAGCTGTTTAGGCTGTGTATTATTTGAAATTTTACGTTTGGCGGCCATTTTGGGTCCAAGATAGCGATTATTTGAAAATGTGGGAATTGTTCCTTAACCTACTTATCTTCCTCCATCTTCATGACAAATTCGATGTTTCTAGCTTATTCCGAAAGCCTTATAGTTGAGTTGGTTCGCATGAATTTCCGCAAGAAAACTGCAAATCTTGGTAAGACGGTGCCGCCTCGGATATACGTTCTTTAGAACATAAGAAATGTTTGTATTGAATAATAATTTGGAACAAATATTCAATTAATAATATAAGATATTAACTACTAAGAACTGATAATATTAAGTTCGTAAATGTAATTATTAAATCGTATAAGAGATCAGTGAATATAAAACTTTCAAACACAAACAATACTGGGAACATCTTAACTACGTAAATGTTGGTAGAAATTATTGTGAAATAAAATTTAACGAGGAGGTGGCAATAGTCATAATAGTTATGTAGACACACTTGTTGAGATTTAATTTTACCCCCATTTCAAGAAATGCGACTAAATAAAATATTATGATATCAACACTCACGTATCAAACCGTTAAAATTATATTTTATGGGAGAGTTTCAAATGCGTATTTTCATCTTACTCCAGTATTGTTTCTTGAGAAAGAAAACAGTTTGTTATATTTCTCACAGAAGTAACAGTAAAAAAAATACAAGAATACAGCTTGAACTGAATAGATTTATGTCTACAAAACGGAACCAAAGGGTTTCCACATATAAAGTATATGACAAGTGCACTTCAAGATGAAAATACCATGCCCATAAAATTACAACTAAAAATAAATTGTTTGTTTTCATTGTGACGAGTATTATTTGTAGTGCAACATTGTTTCTCAGCTAAGAAAATTTCGCATCTATTTAATACTCAACAAAATTTGTAAGTTTACATTATTTGAAAACGCAAGCCAAAGTGCTTACCAAAATAGCTCTCGCACCAAACAAATCGCATGAGCACGTGAAAAGTTACCGCAATTCATTTTACATAAATATATTTTTTATGGATACAATTTAAACGATGGCTGGATATATAAAACCAAGGCTGGATTGTCACATTTTCTTGTGCAATTTTCAAATAGGCTTTTAATTTTAGTTTTAATTTATTTATAGGCTTTAGGCACTCCAGCCTCAGGTCGGCATGAATTTACATTTTAATTTTAAGTTAGAATATGTTACTTAAAACAAATTACTGATCGTCTATTATGTAAAAGTTATTAAAAATTTGGTGCTTCAAATGGAACAAATAAAAATTATATAGTTGTTTTGTAAGAACTAGATTCATCATGTTGTGTAGTTAATTTAGTCAGAAAGAGACAAATACACTAGTAGTCTGATATTTAGAAAAGCCATAAGAGTCTTTAAGAGCTATACATATTTTTATGCTTTCACACAGACATATGTTTCTGGATTAGTACGGTTTATTCTTTCGAACCTTTAATTAACAAGTAAATGTTTTAGTAAGTAATACGTTCCTTATAATGTGACCCAGATTGTTAGAGATGGGCACCTAAGTTACTTGCTGTTTACAAGTACACCTTAAAATACTTGAGGAAAAATGTAAAATAGTTATCCAGTAATCCAAAATAAAGTATTTCAGTGATTTTGGAAATGAAAGTGTGAAGCGATAATAAGGCCAAAAACAGGAATAACAAAATACTCACGTATGTATGAAAATGTTCCATGGACCGATGAAACAAGAGCCAAACATGTAAGCTTGAATTCGAAGTTCACCTAGTTCATTAATACTGTATAACGTGAATAGAACCTCCTGGAATATGCAATTTTTCTCAATTTTGAAGAGGCGCTTCAACAACGTAAGTAGCGTGACAACTTGGTAATTTATTAAACATGCCATTTTAGAATTAAGAATGAAAACTGTAAGACGATTAAGGATGTTTAATTTGATGAATTAGTTTACCATAATTACTTATAACTGTTTCCTCGAAAGCGATATAGTTTTTAAAATTTTGTTTTTCATAAATACTAATGATAATTTATTAAATCAGTCTATTGTATACTACTGTTTAAATGTTATGTATGGGTGAATATTCATTGCAGAGTTATAGCACTATCTCCTGATGTAAACATTGCTCTAAAGTTAGTTAATAGCTTATTGTAGAATTATCGTCTTCCTTGCGAAATGCATCTAAGTTCTAAGGTCTTCTCCTAATTTATTTTGAAAATTGTAATCACACTACTAAGCTGAAATTATGTCATGTTTCAACGTAGTCACCCCGTAGACGTAAACATTTGTACGCTGATAACACCACAATTTCATGGCTGCTACACACTCATGTTCATGGCTCTATTTTTTCCGTTAGAAAATTACTACAGTCAGAAAAAATCTACTTGAAAATGTGCGAGCATGGAGTATGTCCTTCAGCGTTGGAAAAAGTAAAGAAAAAAAAAGGTTAAACCGAGTATGAAGAAGAAGGAACTATTTGAAAGTTGTTGTTGGAAGACATTGCTGAACAAGAGCCATCCGATGAGCAAAAGTATTGTCTTAGTAAAAAGGCGCACAGCTAGAGACTTTTTCGACAGTTTTTCTTGCAATGATGCAAGAAATTTGGTTTTCGAAACAGCACTATTTATGCCTTCATCACACGTGAAGAATGCCTGGCCCGATGCGTGAAACCTTCAGTTCAGTATTCTCAGAGCCCATCTGAACTTCCCGCATTTTCATGTTATCATCAAGGATGGTACATGCAGGCCCTATGGAAATATCGACTGTGGAGGATATCTCTTCTATGGTCAACTGGCAGTCTCCCTAGACCATTTGTTCTACTCACAAATTCATTTTCTTCGATTGCCTGGTGCGTGATTGAGTCACCTTCGGAACTGTCACACACACAAAGGCATTCCTTTCGCGACCACATGTCCCATTCAACGGACGACGAATTTCATCATCGAGGGTGCACGTGAGGACCAACCAGTACGTACAGCCCCACTCAATCCCGACAGGTTTTAGGAATGATGCGTTGCATCTATGTTAGTCCTAAGATCAATCATAGTTATAATAATAATAAAGTAACAAAGTTACATAATAAAAAAGTATCAAAGTTACACATATCAATCAAATACGGTTAAAATAAACATCGTGGGTGGTTGTTAGCCAAGTTAAATAGTTGAAGTGACCGAGGAATTGGTTGGTTGAACCAGGAAGCTTAGTAACTGCTACATACTGGTATGTATAGAATAACCGATTTCATGTCCATAATTCGACATATTATACCTGATAGAAGAGAAATTTACCAAATGCTTAGTGCTCGGCTTATTTTTATCCCTTCACTCGCGAGGTTACCTAATTTTCCCTGCTTAAATCATCTCTTCTGAGTGTTTTTCGCTTTAACTTCTTTCCATATTTCTTGGTCGTTTTCTTCAAGACGTATGCACATATTTTTCTCTGATACTCTATCGTAGGGATTCTCATTAAGGTTAATGTAACGACGGCAGCACTTACTCCGTATATGTGTAATGTATTTCTATCGTTGAAGGAAATTTCAATGCTGCTCCTAAAAATTCAAGCCAGGGAAAGGAGTTCATAATCAATTCAAGAGTTCGATCAATGCTAATGTTTAATTTTCTTTTTGTTCATTATTGAAAGAGCTTCATTGTTATAGGTTTTGATATTCACAAAAACAATCAAGCGATTTCAACAATAAAGAAAAACGAAAATAAAAAATCGGCATTGATCGAATCATACAATAGTTCTTCATACGAAATTCAAAATTGGCAGTGAGAAATACATCTAAAAGTGACTGTGACTAGAGTTTTAAGAGTGAACTGACAACTATGGCGGACTGTAACCATAGCAACTTATAAATAACTGACCTTAAAACATCAATTATTAAGACTGATAGACTGTAAAACTGTATTATATTATAAATATTATTAAAAAACAGCAATTTTTAAAACGCGCGCAATGGATGGGCATAATTAGCCAAGTCCGCTCTAGATTACGAAATACGAATAGGAAATCTTGAATTGATTTTGAACTTTCTTCCCTGAATGTTAGAACCCTCTAGGCTTGAATTTGTAGGAGCACCATTGAAATTTCGCGCAACGATAAAAATACATTAGACATATACGGAGATAGTGCTGACACATTTTGTTGAAGAACGTTGCTTTACACTAACCTTAAAATAGTTTTCTTATTTGAATAGTTTTCGCAATCTTGTACATCACCTTTTCTGCTGCAGATTTGTAGAATGAAGCTCTGTGCATTCGTATGAAATTTTCTTTGCATTTTTTGTTGTTACCATCTTCAAGTGGATTATTATTAACTTCATCTTAGACATTAACCAAATGGTTTTACAAGCTATTTTTTCTTAATCATTGTTAGAGTCTTCTGATATCCCTTTTGACGTTACTTCAGGTAAGATATTTGTTATACTTTAGATTTTCATTGTACCTTCTTTCATTAACAATTAACCAGTCCATCAAACTATTTCTTTATTATACCCCTTGCTTTCTGCTGACTCTAATTTTATTTTATCTTCTGCTGTGATGTAATGCATATGTATGGCCTGTTACGTTGCTTTGTTTAACAGCTCAAATATTTGTATTTCCTAAGTTTAAAGCCACTGTTTAAAACCAAATATCGACGACTTAGTGTCATAGGAGCGTATCTACAAAAAGTTAGTTTTTCAGAAGATTTTTTTTTCGTATTTTTTTTTTGATAATCCAAAATGCTTTTTATTTTATCGACCATTTTTTACAAGGAAGTTTGAAATGTTCCAAGACGTTTTCACCTTAAGAAGAATAAAAACAACACTACAATATTTGTTTTTAAATTAAATAAAAAATTGCTTCTGACACGTTCATTTGACTTTAAGCCAATTGAATGTTAAGTAAAACTGCCTTTGACATAAGTGTCTTGTGAACAGTTTTTTATGTAAGATTAAAATTCTAAAATGAAACAAACTGTAGAATGCTGGCACAAAATTTCAAACTGTTTCCTAACCGTACTGTTACGATTGACTCTTCTTTGACATTGTGTTCATACCGCATTTTAATCAGATAAGTTTTCACTGCCTTCTTGTTCTTTCGATCCAACTAATGACTTGTAGAAATAATGGTACTGTTATTTGATTACACCACTTTTGCACAAGTCCAAAATATCATTTAATTTCGGCCTTGCAATTAGCAACGGTCTCTGCATGTAGGTTGAAGATCAACATCAAGAATTGAAAAACGGCGTCTTTCTCTTCTACTAATTCGGAAGTGTCTTCCTGTTGATCGTACTTGAAGTAAACATGATTAGGGCCATTTTTTCTATATGGAAGTCACATTATTTCCAACCAGCGAACTTTATTGCCTTCAGTATCAACAGTCTTGTTTTTTTAGAATGTCCTTTTGTATTGTCTTGAAATCAAGTATATCTGATTGGTCTATTTCTTTTACTTCATACTTATGGTCTTTAGAAGCACTTCTTGCTATCGCATACCACCCAGATGGATCGAATATTTCCACATGTTTACTTGCATTTTCGATGTGAGCATGTACTGAATCACATTTAGTTTGGGAATGTCCTGGTTCGAAAAATAAATGGTTGATGACAGGTACATGCAACGACTGGATGGCATACAGACACATGGTACTCACTACTGAATTTCTGTTTTGTCCACCACAAGAATCGGACATAAGAACACACTCTTGATTAACATCAGCGGATCTCTTCATGCAATCATAAACACAGGACGCCACTTCATTTGAACCTCTACCACATAAAGTTTTCAGCCTTTCTTGTTGCCACATCATAAACCGTAAGACTGTACACTGATAATGTTCGTTTGTAAAAAGTTACTTTAGCGTTAACTACTGGATAATATCTAACAACTTTCATATCAAATTCCACAAATTTACAATTCCCATTCTCAGCCTCTTGTTTATAGAAATCTCTCATCCTCCGCGCAGTTTCCCTCTTTGATATGTGATTTTCATGGTCCTCCTGTGCTACTAGTTTCTCTGAACCGTTTAGTTGATCAAATGTGTAACATTTGTCACACCTGTCTTTTCTTAGTACATGGAATATTAAAATTATTCTGGAAAATATTACGATAAAACCAATTTTTTTCTGGTAAAACACCATCGCTTTCACATTTTTCAATGTATGTGTCATACATTTTAGAGAGACTTAGATTTGAAGGAAGATATTCCCTTTTTGTTTCTTTACGTGTATAATGAAGTGGTACCCTCTTGAAGGAATTTATATGATCTATGATATAGTTCCTACCTTCTTCTGGTTTCTTTAAATCTGGAGTATGTTTGCCTCTCTTGTCATCTTTCACCGCTCCGCAATCATCTTTCTTCTTAAGCATGTTTCTCACAACAGTTTCTGACATGTCTAATGTTGCTGAGAATTTTTTTTTTGCATACTTGAACACGAGTATCGTTCTTCACTAGGTAAAATTGTCTACTTTTATTTCTCCGGGAAACATTAGCAGTTGTTCTGGTTACAGACTTTTCCTTTTCTATTATAAGAGTATTAAGATGTTGTAGCTGCTTATTGACATCAGCCAGACGCCAGTAATTCTTATTGATAGCTTTGCGATCTTCCTCACTGAAGTTAATATTACATTTGCGAATGCACTGTGGACAATCTTGAGGCTTAACACTTTTCTCTTGCTTAATTTCATTTGCGTTCGTTCACCCTCAACATCCGTCTTATGATCATTTTGCTCTAGCGTTCTAGAATTCAGTCTCTTCATTAATTGTGAAACATGCCGACAGTTATTGCAAGAAAGTAACGCTCATAAACTGGTCCAGTTAGTGCAGCGAATGAGTGTTGTTATCCGCTGCATATTTTATAAACATCGATCTGGAAGGAAATTATATTTGCAAATATTCTGTTTTATCTCTTTTACAGGTGTTCTACCTTCTTCCTCTTGTTTATAAGATGGCTACTTAGATTGTTGGTTTAATCAATATGTAATTCTGGTTTATAGTGGCGGATATATATAGTTTAACTAAGAGGTAATACGATTAGTATTGTATGCTATGATATTAATATGGTGGTGTGTTTGCATGAGAAGGTTCTTTATTGTATGTGGTTGATGTGTACAAAATTGGTGTACTATTATGAGATGTTACAATCGACAATTTTATGTCTTCAATACAAGTGGAAATTAACCTGCATGTGTTTCACTAGTACTAATATACTTTAACGTCTACACGCTTAGTTTAATTAGTCCAGATAAGTAAGTAGTGGCGCAGCCTGGAAACGAGCATTATGGCTAACTTGAATTTCGAAGTTTTAGAGATGGAAAATCCAAATATAAAGCTACTTAGAGAGGATTGAGCACTTTTGTTCAGCTCAAAAAGTTGAAGAAGGCAAAAAGCTAAGCCTGCTTTTCACTTTCATTGGTACTAGAGCATACGAGAACTTAAAGTCTGCTTGTTGGCCAGATGCACTGAGTGACCTCAAGTTAACTCAAGTCAAGGATAGATTGTTAGACTTGTTTAGTACAAAACATTCCGAAATAGTCGAGCGTTATAAATTTCACAAATTACTGCAGTTCGATAATGAGACTATACAACAATTTGTGGCCAGATTAAAACAGCAGACCATGCGTTGTGCGTACGGTACTTTTCACAATACTATGTTAAGAGATCAATTGGTACTGGGTTTGTATGACGATAACATTAGGAAACGCTTATTTTCGGAATCTAAGCTGAAATTTGAGGGAGCAGTTGAATTATCAACAATAGTCGAACAAGTTAGTTCAGATGTACAACTGATGAAAGGCACGACTAGCAGCGAGTATTCCGTCAACAAATTATCTTTTCAAATAAATAAATATCATAGTGATAGTGATAACTTTCCGATGAATTCTAACGAAAGGTTAATTACGTGTCCAAAGTGCGCATATCGCCATCAATATGGTAAATGCCCAGTCTTTAATAGGTTTTGCAGTGTGTGCCATCTGAAAGGACACTTTAGGAATAGCAGGTGTTGTAAGCAAACTGGCTCACAAATCCCTAAGAGTTATCAGTATAATTCTTTACAAATAGAGTCCGAAAATCATGTCATGAATCTATTAGATAATACCTATATGGACGATATCTTAGAGGTTTTAGTCCAAAATACACGTAATACTACAGATTATATTTCGGATATATAGGTTCAGAATTGATTCTGGTGCTATTGACAATATACTGACGCTACAATTGCTACGAACTATGGGTACAAATATTTCTCTGTATGAAGTGGATTTACATGTCCAATATCAAAACAGGTTGTTAAGATTACATTTCGTAATCATAGATACCACAATTCCCTATCAGAACATTGGGAGAGATGGTCTAAGATCTTTAAATTTAAATTGTTTATCAGATCGTGTTAATGGTACGTCTACATCTTTAAGCAACAATGCAAATTCATTAAATAATTCAATTATTTCCCAAGGCCAGGTAGATTATTCATAGCGATAAACACAAAATAATAGAAGAAAAGTATGGGACTCTAAAATCTTCATTAAATCAACAGATGAAAAGTGCGCGGAGTGTTGTTGTCCGCGGAATATTTTATAAACATGGAACTAGAAGGAAAGTATATTTGCAAATATTCTGTGTAATCTCTTTTACAGGTTTTCTACCTTCTTCCTCTTGTTTATAAGATGGCTACTTAGATTGTTGGTTTAATCAATATGTAATTCTGGTTTATAGTGGCGGACATATGTAGTTTAACTAAGAGGTAATAAGATTAGTATTGTATGCTATGATATTAATATGGTGTTGTGTTTGCATGAGAAAGTTCTTTGTTGTATTTGGTTGATGTGTGCAGAATTGGTGTACTATTATGAGATTTTAGCATCAACAAACTTGTCTTCAATATAAGTGGAAATTAACCTGCATGTGTTTCACTGGTACTAAAAAACTCTAACGTCTACACGCTTAGTTTAATTAGTCCAGATAAGTAAGTCCTTCTCAATCTAGCAGGTTTTCTTTGCTTAATATAGTGCATTGGTGAGAGTTATTGCTTAAAGAATCAAATTTGTAGATATTATGACTTGTGAATCAAGTTATTAATCTAGAAATTACGCATTTCATCCTGTATCACATTGTGAGGGAAATATAGTATTTAAGATTTGTGATTGAATCATACATTTGCGTTTAATTATACAGGGTTGCCCATAAAAATAGGGTCACGCGTTGCACATAAAAATAGCCGACAATACTGCAAAAGATTCGTTCAATGATTGCATGTTGACACGCTTGCATGTTAGATCCAGTTTTATCACAAACCAGCAACAATAATCAATAGTGGGATCATCCAAGTCCAAGAGGCGCGAATAATCATTCCACAAGTTTTTCCTTCGAGATATTAATTTGATATATTTTCTAGTGGATATATATGGAAGCACATTCCTGCATTCAACTTCGCATTGACTACAGTATTTGTTAAAGATGACAAGAATGTAACGAGGTGGAATCGCATATGAATCCACTCGTACTTATACCAATATAATATAGAATTAATAATAATGCATTGCTTAAACTTGATTAACCTAGACAATTCCTCGGTGTTATGATCTCATTTTCCGTTATTTTAATTTTCTTATTAGTTTCTGTTTCTCTTCCGGCTTGCTTGCAGATTTTTAAAAATTCAGAAAAGTTGTTTTAAGTACCTACTCCTGTCACGGATTTCACGTGGAAATAAAATAATGTTGTACAGATAAACATAATCCTCCACGCGCTTGGTGACCATTAAGCCTTGTGTATGTAAAATTGGTACAATATAGAAAGATATCATTAGAGTTCGTGCAAACCATACAAAGCATGAGCAATTCTCTTGATGGGCAAACTCACTAAAATCTGAATATCAAGATTCCGAAAGTAAGTGCACTGTCGTTAGACGTACTTAATTGTATATATCAAAATACGATATCTTTTCTTGAGTGATTGTAACACTGGTTATGCCAGGCAGCTATGTTGGAACAAATTCTGTTACAACCAAATAGATATATAGTATAATCGTAAAAATAAAGGAAGCTTAAAAGTAACATAAGCATTTAGTGGTCAATTATGTATATAATTAAGTTATATTAAGAAGTAAAAACGTTACATTTGTTCCCAAATTTCGAGAATTTCTGCTTTCATAATAGGTTCAATGATAGTATTATTTATACTTGCATTTTATTTAACAATAGTTTATTGTAAATAATGATTACAGTAACAGTAACATGTAATACATAATTCCGAATTTTTAAACACATTTAAGCAAACTAAAACTTAAGACTAGGTATTTAAGAAGGAAAATGAATAAAACTTTAAACAATAAATATTTTGCAGTACTTTTCCACTTTGTTTTAAAAGATAGTGAATAATTTGTTGCCTGTTATGAATGGAAAGCGCAAGTTACTCTATTCCTTTCTTGTTAAACTGCCTTTGCGTTCGAATATTGTCTCTTTCAGTTATGGCATCAACAGACATATACAACCATATGAAGGGGTATTTGGAACATTCATCACAGCATTTCTGATTTGTAAGATATACAGTTATATATCGTAGCATATGTTTAAACGATGGAAGGGCCAAAGGCAACATTAACAAACGATACCATATGTCATTTCGTACAAGAAAACTATTGAGGGTTGCATACTTCCTGATTTAAAGTATGTACCCCAGCATCATTGACATAGTTATACCAATAAAGCTATTTCAATCTAATCTCTCATTTGAACATTTTATTTGCTGCGATTTAGATATCACCCGGAACAAAGGAGGAATAAGTTGTTTTAACGTTAAGCATATAACAATAAGAACAATATATATAGCAGATATTTTGGCGTAATCGTTCGGAGTTCAACCTATGATATTTCAGTTCAGTGCATTTTAAAGTTTTACCTATGTTTGTTTACTTTGTACTACATTTTATTGAAACAGTTCGATTTAGACTTATCTGTTAACATGTTTAGTAACATATCGATTGAGCTTTTTGATCCTTCAGACACGAATATTAATATTTATATCGAACAATTCACCAGATACTGGAAAGCCTATAACATAAATGAGGATAAGCAATGCCACTTGTTTTTAGCAAACATTGGTCTTAATTTACATGCGAGGCTAAAACATATGTTCGCTCCTGATTTGCTTGCAGATCAATCTTTCAAGAATATTCAGGCTAAGCTAAAAGAACATTTCTCTCCTCATGTCAACATAATTGTCGAGAGATAGAGGTTTCGCACTCTGAAACAAGGTGAGTTATAGTCCACTGCTAATTTTATTATGAAGCTGCGTAGTCAGGCCATGAGATGTGCTGTTGATAGAGTCAATGATGATATGTAGCGCGACCAAATTGTCATAGGTATACGTCGAGACGACACGACGTAGACTTTTTGCAGATAAGTTCACCTTGCAAAAGGCTATTTAGCTCATACAAATTGATGAGCAGGTAGATAAGGAAAATGCTTATTTGAAAAGTATGCACTCTTCTCGAAATTTTGCAAGTTTATTCAGATTGTAATCTGGTGCGAACACCTAATCAGTAGGTTTGTCTACCTAATTTAGATTACAGTCGAAGGTTTTGTATACGTTGTGGAGGCTATCACAAATCAAAGACGGAATATGAAAGATGTTTCGCAAAGAAGTTAACTTGCAAAAAATGTTTGAAACGTGGGCATATTGCGAAAATTTGCTAAACTAAAAGAAAATAAGCTGTGCGAGAAGTCAAACACGTAGAGCCAGATAGTTTATCTAACCTGATCAATCACAATTAATTCATCTATCGAAAATTACATCTAATCTTATAGTGGAGGATGTGAAGCCAGATACTGCACGTGTGTCAAATGACATTTTCATAGTTGGCAATGATTCAACCAAACCAGTCAGTAGTTTTCAACACGAAGACGGATCATCGCATATTGATATTCAATATCACGACTTGGTAGAGAATTTTGTTCTCAACACGGGCCTTAAAACAAATCTTATATCAGTGAATAAGGTGATAGACTTAAAGGCGACTAACAGTTTGTAACCTAAACGACAGTCCGTTGCTCTTTGTGTAACTATTAATCTTTGAGTCGTTTCCGTATTCAATATGCAAGTTTCACAGCCGTACAACATTACAGGTAAGAATATTGATTATAAATTTTACGCTTGAGACAAATTGCTGGTTTGCTTTAGAAAATAAAGTGTAGTCTTCCCAACGAGCTCCATGCCATTTTACATCTTCTATTTATTTCATTAGTCAACTTGGCATTCGATGTTTTGACTTGCCCTAGGTAAATATACTCATCATCTATGCCTATTGGCTCTCCGTTAATCTTTACTTCCTTTTTATCAGCATGTTGATTGTACATTAATTTTGTTTTGCTTAAATTTATTTCGAGGCCTATTTTCGAATTCTCGTTAAACACTTCTTCCATTCTGGTTTGTAGTTCTTCTGCGCTTGAAGAAGAGAGGACTATATCACCATCGAATCGCAGCTGATGAAGATATTCGCCATTGATCTTTATCCCAACTTCTTCCCAGTTTAAATGTTGGAACACTTTCTCCAGGACAGTTGAAAACAGTTTTGGAGAAACTGAATCCCCTTGCCTTACCCCCTTTCCAACTTTAAATTTATCACTCTCTTCATCTAGTCTAATAACAGACGTAGCAGTTGAGTAAATGTTTCGCAGTAACTTGATGCACGCACTTTAGACGCCTTGATGTTTAAGTGATTTAAATACTGCTGCCAGGAGCCGAATCGAAAGCTTTTTCAAAATCTATAGATCTCAGACATAGTGGAAGCTAATATTCATTAGTCATTACCATTACTTCATTCAATGTTTGTATGTGGTTCATTGTGCTAAATCGATGACGAAATCCGGCTTGTTCCCTTCCCTGGTTAAAATCCAAGTCTCGTTCAATACGATTCCAAATAACTTTAGTGAACATTTTGTATAGAGCTGACAATAAACTAATTGGTCTGTAGTTTTTGACGCGTTATTTGTCCCCTTTCTTGTGCAGCAAAACGATGACAACATTATTCCAACTTGTCGGTATTTCTCTCTTCCTCAGGCACATTGAGAATCATTTGGCAAGTTGCTCTTTCATCTCTTAACCTCTTCATTCAAACTTCTCTGTTGGGAGTCCATCTTCTCCTGGAGATTTTCCGTTCTTCGTTCCTCGAACTACTTTTATGTATTTAATTTGTGTCAGATATTATTCACATATTTAACATTATCTAAGGTTGATACCAATTGTAATGCAAGTGTATTTATTTATATGCCAGTATGAAATAATATTCAGAAGAACCTACCTTTCGACAATTCGTCTTTTCCTTCGTGCAATTTCTCCAAGTCCATGGAATGAAGACGATAAAATCACACCTCTAATGCAGGCTAACAATTCAAGATGACTGTAATGTTCTGCAGATTTCGTTGTTTTCTTCCAAGTTTTAAATTAAGAAATAAACGAAAATATTACATCAAGTATTAGATCTCCATTCAATCTTACAAGAGAGGGTCACGACATGTTGTAGCTGAGATCCTAATCAAATATACTGCATCTGATAGTGAATTGTGAGATATGGAGAATACCAAAATTTGAGGTGCGATGGACAAGCGGGGACGAAGTTAATGGGGTCGAAACCTAGAAATTCATAGACATTAAATAAAGGATATATCCACAGTATTTCAGAATAAGGGACGGAGCTTTCGGGAGGAAATTTCTGGCATCAAAACAAGTAAAAAAAATTCTTTGAACATGGGTGAAATTTTGTTTAATTCTGAAAATACAGCGATTCTAACTTCGAGTCCAAACTCATACGCCTATTAATGGTAGGAAAGAAATACTTCTCAATAAGCCAGAAACGAGTCATTGAATGAAAATTCCATTTCAGGAAATCTGTTTCTATGAACTTGGTGGGCATCAGGAGTGAAAAACACGATGTCACCAGATTATCAGTGTTGCCAACTAGATATAAAGTTTAAAATTTTCAAATGGGGGTCCGTCGTGTTAATGGATATTTGCGTCGCCTAGTGATGATAAAGAACATACTTAAAGCACACACCACAGTGTTGCAAACTACCGATTAGACAGAGAGGTATTCGCGATCTTATACAAACTACAGGTAAATCCATACGAAATCCAACTTGGTTAATCGACCTCTTTCAAATAATAATAATAATACTTATATTCCTTATATTAATAGTTCAAAACGGGTATTCTTTTATTTATATCCCTATTTATTAATTAAGGGCCGCCATTAAGAATTATACATAGTTTACAAAAATGTAATAACAACTTACTGGTTTGTCATGACACATACAAAGAGAAACCATGTTTTTCCCTTTAAATCTACTTGATAATTTTAGTTCTCTGTATGATAAGCCTAAAACGTAATCGAAGTGATAAAAAAAAATTCCAAATGTGATTGTCACAACAGAATAAATTCCTTTTTTATGGGGCTTTTTCGTACGGAGCGGATTAAATATCAGCGTTGATTTTTTGTACAGTATTACACATCGAATTGTATTGAATGTATACAAAATATGAAGGCTGACATGTGGTTCCTTAATTTTTTATGAATGTTTGAAAATCCAAAAATTCGTATTTTATGGGTATTAGAGGCATACGCATAGTGGG
This sequence comes from Lepisma saccharinum, assembly GCA_022664845.1. Taxonomy (NCBI): domain Eukaryota; kingdom Metazoa; phylum Arthropoda; class Insecta; order Zygentoma; family Lepismatidae; genus Lepisma; species Lepisma saccharinum. The sequence goes on from JAGDQP010032156.1 coordinate 16,397, forward strand.
ACAATATATAAAAAAAACTCTAGTGAGACATTATATAAATATATATATATGTTCACATGTTGAACAATTATATAACTGGAGCATATGGTAGTCATTTCAACTATTATATTTGAGTCTCGACGGAGTTTAAAATTTGTAAATTGAGGATTAATAAGATTCGTGCGTGATTTGGTAATATGTTTACCAAAGCGCGTACGAGTATTATATCACCAATTTACAAATTAATAATCCGTTCAAACTCAAATATCAAAGTTGACATTTCTACCATATTTTCTCCTTATATAAGTGTACAACATGTGAAAATTAGAGTTTTTTATTTTGTCTCACCAGAGATATCGGGCCTCTATACGCATAAAATACGAATTTTTGGATTTTCAAACACTCATAAAAATAGAAGAACCACATGTCAGCCTTGATATTTTGTATACATTCAATTGAATTTGATGTGTAATAGTGTACAAATGATCAACGCTGGTATTCAATCAGCTCCGTATGAAAAACCTCATAAAACAGGAATTTATTCTGTTGTGACAATCACATTTGGATATTATTTTGATCACTTCAATTACGTTTAAGGCTTATCATACAGAGAACTAAAATTATCAAGTAGATTTAAAGGAAAAAACATGGTTTCTCTTTGTATGTGTTATGACAAACCAGTAAGTAGTTATTACATTTTATGTAAACTACTGCTAAAATGGCGACCAATAATTAATAGCTAGGGATAGAAATAAATAAAAGAATACCCGTTTTGAACAATTCCAATATATGGAATATAAGTATTACTAATATTATTTGAAAGAGGTCGATTAACCAAGCTGAACGATTTCAGGACTGACCTGTAATTTGTATAAGGTCGCGAAAACCTCTCTAGTTTGCAACACTGTGGTGTGTGCTTTAAGTATGTTGTTTATCATCATTAGACGATGAAAAATAACCAATAACACGACGTAGTGCTATTTGAAAAATTTAAACTTTATACCTAGTTGGCAACACTGACAAATGGGTGACATCGTGTTTTCACTCCTGATGTCCACCATGTTGCTAGAAACAAGTTTCCTGAAATGGAATTTTCATTCAATGACTCGTTTCTGGCTTATTGAGGAGTATTCGTTTCCTCCCATTATTAGGCGTTGATTTTGGACTCAAAGTTTGAAACGCTGTATGTCCAAAACTAAACGAAATTTCACCCCTATTTAAAGGTACTTTTTTTACTTGTTTCGATGGCAGAAATCACCTCCCGAAAGTTTCGTCCCTTATTCTGAAATACTGTGGATATATCCTTTATTTAACTTCTGTGAATTTCGCCCTTCTTAACTCCATCCCGCGTTGTCCATCGCACTTTAAATTTTGGTATTCTCCGTATCTTACCATCCTCTATCATATGCACTATGCTTGATTAGGATCTCAGCGACAACTATTGTGACACTCCCTTGTTAGTCAGCGTGTGCAAAACACTATATTTTTCTTCATTATAAACTTACAAATTTCGTCTTCGGTTTCCGAGCTATTCTATAAATTAGAAGTTTAATTAGAATTAGTCGAATTTCAAACTTTGTGATCTTAGCAACATTCAGTTTTCATGAACCTATTTTTTTTTAATGGTTACTATTAAGTAGTACAGGTGTCAAACTTAATTTCATACCAAATCTTCGTATGTGTAAAGTAATGTTCATCCTGACTACTTATTACAACTTGAGAATAAGTTCACTTATTTGTTTACAAATAACACTAATTCCAGTATTTCCCAAATAACTTCAGAAATTATGTCTCACACACATTTATATGAAAATATTGGAACCTTCTTCGTCCATTCCATCCAGTTTAAAGTTTCTTCGTTGAACGTATTAATATTATAAACAACCTTAGAATACCATGATTGATATCTTTAAACTAAGATTGAGACAGAACACACCTAAGAAATCTTCATACAACAATCCCTGTATATAAATGCTTAGCCCTCTCGCTCCGTGAGTGCTCTACCACTGAGCTCTCGGTACGGTAAGTAATGTGCTGTTGAAAAGACTTGTTAAATTTATAAGAACAATGATGATGATGATGAGTGTTCTGCTCGAAGGCAGCTCTTGGCTTAAAGATCCTAGACCTAGGTGAACCGATGGTGATTTGCCATTGCCTTTCATCACACGAAGATTTAGTTCTAAGGACGGGACCTGCAGTTTAATGTGGATTCCGAACCACTTGTGTCCCCGCCAGGAACATCCTGATTACACTATTAAGAACAATAGAAAAGAATTTAACATCGCAACAAAAATAGATAAGAAACACATCTTATCGGTCACCCTGGTCGGTAAGAGGAAAACTCGAGAATTCTATATACCTTGTATACCTGAAGTCAGACACAATAATATACTTAATAGATATATTCGTATTGTTTATGATATAAAGTCAAAACGGAACATTTGAAAAGCTAGAAAAAAACAATGTCGTTTTTAGTAGATTTAAGACAAAGACTTTTACTTTAAATTTAAAGACAGTCTTCTTCATCCTCAAATAACTTTTCCGTCATCTTCCGCCAGGGAAGCCAGTTCTTTTTATCTATATAATGTCATTTTCGATAGATGGTAGAACTTAGTGGCGCTTCGTGCCTTCAAAAACTGGTGGTTCACTAATTTCAAATACATACTTCTATAGGAAGAAACAATTAGAATGCTTTGAAAATTATAGCAGATCTAACTAAAAACATTTGCAATTGAAGAACTAAATTGCAAACGTCCCAAGTTTATCCAAGCTCCCGTGTTTCTTTGAATGAAATGTTTGCTGGCCTTACTAATTTCAAGTTCTTTATTAATCCTGAAACACGTGGGCATGTATATATTTTTTTAGTTTCACCTAAAAGCTGCTTAGATCCACTTGGGATAATATGCGATTCAGGTCTTTAATTGTATAAGAGAAACTTTTATGTATTATCTAAGATATTAGTTTGCAAAAAAATGTACATTTTTGCAACTTAGAACAACGTAGAAGCTTCTCCTGATCTTCTAATAGAAGGGGTTTCTTTATACAGGAAGTCAGCAGCCGTTTTTCCTTCCTGGTAGTAAATTTGTAAATCTATTACTGATGAAAATTTGAACCTTAAAAATCCTACAAATCCTTACCTCTACGCGTTTGCTTTTGTTTTATCCCGAGAAAAGGAAGATGCTTCCCAACTCTTTGTTGTTCCGTTTTTCTTCTGATGTTATTAATGAAAAATTGTTTTGCTTAAGAAATTGCACGGAATGATTAACTAGAACTGTCACGGTTTCCTACAATACATGCATGCCTATTTTATATGTCCGGCGCTTGCTATATATAGCACTATTCTATATCATGCGCTTCTTCACTCTGCTTCACTCAGCAACACACAACAGCTATCTGAATTAGAGGTTTTTCCTCAGCCACACCAAATAAATACCGTGATGGTACGTTGAACTTTGGCCCTGGCCGACACTTCCTGCATCCTTTCCCTTCCTCTATGTCGGCCTGAGCCTTAGATTATAAAAGGCCATAAATAAAATTCGAATTCAAATTCCTTACCAAGATCAACACTGTTTGTTGTGTTGATTTAACACAAGAAAAAGTAATGGTCGCCCTGGGACATCGTTGAATTAACATAGTCATTTTTGCACTGTGGTCTCCGCTTATAAGATTCATAAACTAAAAGATTCGCTGGTAAACCCTGTGAAAATTCTTGTATTACATGGCTGGATGTAACCGTCTATTTCATGTTAACATATTTACGCAGTGATTCCACCAGAACCCCAACTTGGGGGTGTTTACCCCCAAAGTCTCGACAATACCCCCAACATTAAAATTTTTGCTGTGAAAAATCGATAGAAACCGTACAAAACTTCACTTACACCCTCCCAATTTTGACTTTACCCCCGCAAACTTAAAATCCTGGCGGTAACCCTGTTTACGGAATTCTAAAAGAGCGTTTACAAATTAGCTATATAACGTCTTTTTAAAAAGGCAGATTTTCTCGTCAAGATACCCTCATTCTAAACAAACAAACCAAAATATTTCTGAAACTGCTTCAAGTTGTGTTTCTAGCACAGTTCCTAAACCTGTCTTTGTGACTGTTTTTACAGAAATCAACTGCACAAAACATTTCCGCATATTATTTTGCACTGTCTTTTTAAAATTAAAATTTCACTCTACTTTACTCAACAATACACAAGATGCATATCTATTCTATATACTAAAGAAAAGAAAAATATTTTAAATGTATTTCTTAAGTTAAAATGTGGATGTTTTTGTTGTCTATGTAACTGCATCCATTTAATTTCCACTGTGCTTCACGTGACATAGACTAACTCTGCTGTATAAGTGAACAATCTCTGAAGATATCCGAAAGGAAAACCGAAGTAGTTGTGCTCGCCTGAGCTACCAAGCTATGCAGCAAGATCTTACTTCCCACTTTCTCCCTTCCAGCACCGAAGAGACGATGCCGCCTCTCTTCGCCGCCCTGAAGAAGTCTGTTCAACTACATGCATCAGGTTCATGTTTGAGTACAGCGAAAACCAAGAGTGGAACTTAGAAACAACCATAGACTTATACACTGTTGAAGACGTTCCATAGACTAAAAGGAAAGTGGCCATTTTTCACGTTCCATCGGACAGCACTTCTATAAAAGTAACAATCTTTACATTAAAAAAATGTTTATTTTAGTGAATTAGTTTTATTTCTACTGCTCTCAAATATCTAACGGTTCAGTGAACCATTGAACCCAAGGTAGCAGCCGCCACTGGAAGAACTTAATTATCAAGTGAAAGCTGTCCGAAAACTAGAGATAATTTTTATGTACGTTTTAATGACATTCGTCTTGTTTCAATATATATGTGAAAATTGCCGATTACTAGTGTATGTCCGACGAACGGTCCCCATACTCTATTTTCAATTTTATAATTTTCTTTGTAAATTTATGCAGGTAAACCATTGGTTGTATATATTACAGCATTAGTATTTTGTGTGTGTAATATTCATGTCACTTGCGTCGTATTTCTAGTGATGTATAATATTTTTAAATGTATCTCTAATGTTTTTTTAAAAAATAAGTTATGTGGCTTTAAGTATCAACATTATATTGTTT
>JAGDQP010032157.1:0-21484 GCA_022664845.1 Lepisma saccharinum
ACGACATGTGAAAGAGAAATATTGAATGTATAATTCAAATTAAAACTCTCAATGTGTGTTTACACTTTATGGACACTTTACAAGCACTTTTTTAACATATCATAAAATTTACACATTATGCACCTTATGTTTGTATCTGTAACAAAGGTAATTCAGGATACTAAATATACTCAAAATGTTGTCCGTCTATGTCCACAACAATTTTGGAGAATAATGGGAATGCTATGGTTCAGTCGTGATCTGATTCGTTGGGTTCTCCTTTCAATCCCAGATTGTGCCACGTGGACTTTGTGGTGGACAAACTCCGTGTGCGTGGCTTTTCATCGACCTATTTTCCCTTTGTTCATTCGATTAACTCTCCCATCATCATCCGTTTGGCCTCAGCCGAAGATGCCTAAAGTTCTTACATAAGTTCAAATCCAACTATAGGTACGGTATGCCGCAGTACTTCACAAAGCATTTCCATTCCTGTGCATAATACATCTCTTGAGATGCTCCTCTTCAAGTCGGAATGTGATTGAATGTTCACTTGATAAACCTTGTACATCGAATATCTCCATAACTAGAAACTGCTGCTGTTGATATCAGGAGATCGGACTGGCCAAGCATATGGAAATGAGTTACTAGCGACTGGATTTGCACCTCATACGTTTGTGAGGAACTGTTTCACCTGAAAATCGATGGGTGATGCCTCCATGAAAGCAATTGCGTCAATATTATCTATGTCCTGCAAAGTGGGGATAACATGCTTGCGAATCAAATAGTATATAATTTCCAAATGTTTGGCCACACCGATCTCCTGATCTCAACGCATCAATTTCTTGTTATGGGAACACCTGAAAAGCAGGTTGTATCAAGTGATTATCCAAACGAGTGACGATAGAAAAATGAGAATGAAAGTAATAATAGTATGTATCGTTCAGCACACACGAATAGGAATGTCTCGTTTAGCACTGTTGCACACTGTTCTATGCTTGAAATTGAACATCAGTTTTATGTAAGAACTTTGGACAACTTCGACTCAGACCAAAGATTATGATGGGAGAAATAATCGAACTAAGAAAGTGGGAGGAAAGTGCTGATAAAAAACACGTACACGGAGTTTTTCCACCATAAAGCCAACGTGGCCCAAGTCCAGATAGAACGCAACGGATCACAGATAGGACTTTAAGACTGAGTCATGGCATCTCCAATATTCTTCCAAACTGTTGTGGACATAGATGGACGACATTTTGAGTATATTTTGTAGCCTGAATGACCTTTAGTACAGACACAAATATACTGTACATAATTTAGAAAATGTATATGTAAAAATGTGCTTGTAAAGTGTACATAAAGTGTAAAAGCACATTAACAGGTTTTAATTGGAATTATATATTCAATATTTCTCATTTACATGTCGTTAACGACATTCACATAAAGTTCCATTTGTCCGATTGACCCTTTACCATCTCGAACCGGTCAAACAGCGAAATTTTATTTATAGCGACTGTATGTTAAAACAAAAAGAAAATGCTTTGCAGAAGGAGTTCCAACTGTGATTCCATTGTTTTATTACTTCACTCTATAGAAAATGATCTGCTCTTTCCAATGATCGACGTCCCACATCTGCACATGGTGTTTCTCCTGAGATATTCATGATGTTATATTGGAAGGTCAACACCATTAGTAATAATAACATAAAAGCGCATTATAGATAGACATCCGTCCAAGAACCCACTGCTTTTAATATATCATTATGTAGAAAATAATATGCTCTTTCAAAGCAGATTTGATTTATATTGCATGATAAATCATACAGGGTGTATGCAACTCCACCGAAAAACTTAGGGAGGTGATTCTCGACAGTTAAACAAGAAAAAGTCCTCTTGAACTTGTGTCCAGGACAGATAGTTTCGGAGCTACAAGGTGCCGAAAGCGTGGGAAAATGAACTTCAAAGGCCAATAGCTCAACAACTATACAACGTAGAGTGTGCGGTTAAAAATTAACTTAAGAAGTCATACCTACTCTATTCAAAAATGCACGTTTGAAAACTTTGCAATGCGTGCGCAAGGGATTCCCCAAAGGATCGTAGGGATTCCCGGATAATCTGTCAAGTAAAGAGAGGGCACACGAGGCGTGAATGGATAGGTTTCCCACCTGGTAACCATAAGTCGTTGTACCATGGCGAGATCTCAAACAGACACGAAATGGTGGACACTGTCATAGCCGCTATGTGTGGTTGCATAACCTCCAGGTATGGATGGCGACCAACAAGGAAGTTGTGGAGATGAAGTGTAGTGAATACACTTGGGGAAGTGATGCCACAACTGAAAACAAGGAAACAAGTCCATATAAACATAGGTGGGAAAAGGCGGCGCCTGCCAGCAGGAACCGTGCGATAGAGCGCCGCACACCGTCGGCGAAGTAGAATATCTCCCGAACGAATAGATATATTGACGTCGGTCGAAAAAAAAAGAAAGAAAATCATACCCAACGGAAACGATGGAGCAAACCGAATGAAGCAGAGGGAACTGCGCAAGGGGACTCCACACAGAAAGAAGGGGATTCACCATAGTAACACAAACAATGTCACTCGCAAAATGGATATCACTTCCTTTGTGAGTAGAAATCTCGCATCACTCTTCCCTTTACCCCGAAGGGGGTTTTGTACTGATATCACTTATTTTGTAAGGCTGTATATTAAAATAATTCATAGTCTTGATACAAAAGGTTGATTTTGGACTATGGTACGCTCCGTATCTCGAACATGGTAACTCGTATTAAAGAAAATAAGCTTCATTCTTCCTCTACGAGACCCGCAATTGTCCCCCAAACCCCAGTGGTGCTAACCATTTTGGGCTAAAAAGAGAAAGTCATAAGTTTTGAACCCATTTATCGATTTTGACGCGTGATACACCGTTTGAAAGGTATTGAAGCGTAGATTATGATCACGAAGTTTCGGCCACCCATATGGTCTGGTGTCAGTGCTATCATCAGACATGTGAAATTCTTAATTATCTTCTAACCGCCCTAGGGGGTGTCCCAGGGAGGTCCAACCGACCTGATTTTTTCTGTCTTGGTATAGCAAAGCGCTTTTAAATGCAAGTTCAAGCATCAAAATCGGGCTTTTAGTTTGCTAGATCCGAAATTAGCTGTACATAGAGTGCCGCTAACAGAGTCCGCTTCACTCGAAAAACTACCATTTTTCATGATAAATAATGATATAAAGGCAGAAAAGTGCCTTGCAGATGGACTTCCCGCCAAGTAGCAACTACATTTATTACACTATTCTATAGCAAAGTTGCTGGTATATTTAATGGTGCAAGTCTCATATCTGTATCTGGTGTTTCTTTTGAGATCTTCGCATAATTATGTTGTAAGAAAAACACCATTACAGAAACGTATTTTTTTCGCAATCTTAAATCCATATCTCAAAAACTATTGGCTCTACCACAATTTTCTTATGAAATTTCGATTATCTGATTAAGAAAAACCTAATCTTCTCTTTCACAATTCATAAATCATGACTTAAAAATATAATTAAAATGGGCGTGTCCCCGTAAAGTATCGGTCGCGACAACATTTGAGGACAAAAAGCTCATTTTTGAAGCGCTATAACTCTGGATACAGGTGGCCTAGAAACTCGGAAATTGAAGTAACAACCCTTCCAAGAATCGTGCTACGAAATGTCATCGAATCGGAAACTATGGATGACATTTCAAAGCTTTCGTGCTGGTTTGGCAAAAACTACCCATATATTTTAATAAAATTTATTTTAAAGACTTTAGGCAAATTTGACTCAGGCCATTACCCTATCTAATCATGATCGTAGATTCTTTCTTATTGCATCCCAACAAATTCAAATTCCGTATTTTCCTATTTAACCCATCCCATTGTATATGGGAATTTTACACATCGGGTAGCTGTAATGTGTTTTGAATAACACTTAGCAAAGCTACTGCCACCGGACGTCATTTACTGATCAGTAACGAGACTGAGGATCTAGTAGTAACTCATATCCTTTAGGGTGCTTTATAGAAAGTTGTATTATGTTTATAAAATGACATTTGTATCATCTTTAGAATGTTATGTATTTTAGCATGTATGTAAATGCAGAAAATAAATGTACGTACGACATTGTAACTTGACAATTAGCAATAGTGTATTTTGTCCGTCAGTCATCCTCAGGTGGTCAATAGATAAAGTGAGCGGGTTCCGATTGGTGCTGAGAAGATGACTTCCATTTGCGTTCTGCAGCTTAGCAGGATTTTACATTGGAATGGCAAGAGAGTACATACCTGTTGAACAAATAAGTGGTTCCTTGTGTTTTGCAGCACACATTGGTCTATACATCGTCGTGCAATATACCGTTCATAATTGCCTTGATTAGCTATCCTTAACGTAATACTCATTTGACGATTGTTCTAACAGAATTTTCGATCAAGAGTTATTTTCCAAACTTTAAATGAGAAATGCTTGTTTCTCCGAACCATGATAGCGATTTATGTAATGAAACGAAAGTTCGTACAAAGAAATTTTAATCTCTTACCATGTTAGCTGTGCAGTTTAAGGTGCCAGACCAGTGACTCCAATTCCACTGGCTCGAATCCCGGCTGCAGCATGGATGTTTATATATTTTAGAATTTAAACACCTAATTACTAACTAATTACTAAAATGGGCAAAAATACAACCCATACCAACGTTTTTAAAAGAAATTTTAAGATATACATTTTTAGGTAGATTTCGAAGAAAATATACCTATTGAGATCGGTACGATATAAAAGCGTATATATATATATATATATATATATATACATATATACACTCATGTGCAAAAGTTAAGAATAATGCTATTTGCATGATTTATTGCTGTCCGAGAATGGTGAATAACCCATATAGAATTGAAATGTAGAATTGCACATGGATACAGTCCCAAAACACTGGAAGAGAATGCACAAGATGGGCACGAGCGACGAAAATGCATGGGCATGGGAAAATTCAGAAATAGACCAATGTGGTTTTCGAGGGTTAAGCGGAAGATACAGGATATCAATAGTATGTGTGATCGGCCCGCACTGCAACACATGCACCGCAACGTGATTGCATGCTGAGAATGAGATTATCAAGAAGGGTCTGGGATATGTTTTGCCATTTCTGTACAAGTGCCTCCCGAAGCTCAGGAATGGATCTTGGAGCCATTTGACGACGTGCAACTCGCCTCCCAAGCATATCCCATACATGCTCGATGGGGTTCAAGTCCGGTGAGCGACTGGGCCAATGGAATCGCCTGATATCCTGGTGTTCAAAGTACTCATCCACTGTGGAAGCGCGATGGGGACGTGCGTTATCATCCATTAGAATGAAATCAGGACCCACTGCGCCCCGAAACAGACGAACGTATTGGTCCAAGATGTCATCCCGATACATCGCACCAGCTGACGGTACCCCGTGGGAAGACATGCAGAGGTGTACGGGACCCCAGGATTATCCCACCCCATACCATAATTCCGCCGCCCCTGTACTGGTCTACAGCAGTCATGTTAGCTGGACGGAACCGTGTCCCTTGTTCTCTCCAGATGAACACACGGCGAGAATCACTGGTGAGACTGAACCTGGATTCATCTGTGAACAGGACATGACGCCATTTTTTCGGGGTCCATGCTTGATGTTCTCTGGACCAATTCAACCGAGCTCTTCTTTGTTGTGGGGTCAATGGAACACACCTTGCTGGTTTTCTGGCATACAAGTGTCCCTCCGCTAACCGTCTGTACACTGTAAATCTTGACACTGACGTTCCTGTAGCAGCTGCAAGGTCCCTAGAGAGCTCTGAGGCGATGCTGTGTCTGTTGCGCCTGGCAGTTGGACGTACGTAACGGTCTTCCTGGTCACTGGTGCTCCTTGGACGACCTCCACCGAACCTCCGAGAGACGTTTTCACCCCTTTGGAAGCGTCGCCAGATCCTCGAGATGACACTTTGTGGGACACCCAATTCACGAGACGCTTCCATCTGGTTCTGATTCCTCTCAAGAAGGCCCGACGATTCTTCCACGCATAACATCATCAACATGGACTCTTTGCGCCATTCTCCTACACATACACTGGCACTACTGTATGTCAAGTACTGCAGCGTTGACTCACACGTATCTCACGTCGCGAACACAAGTGCTTGCGTGTTGAAACAGTGCTCATCACCAACCATCGTTCAATGGGTGTATACAGCGTCTCCAAGCGGCAACATCGGGAGTTACGCGTGTCAAGCAGTCAGGTATGTGTAATAGGATACATTATATGCATTTCCCATACTCTCCACAACTGCTGTCTATGTATTTTCACATTATTCTTAACTTTTGCACATGAGTGTATATATATATACACACATATATATATATATATTAACACGCTAGCGGCCATAATTTTCAAGATATTTGAACCAAATTTTTATATGTTGTTTCTAGGCTTAATAGCTCGGTTAAGTTCGTTAATGAGCAAAATCGGTCGCCATCTTGGATCCAAAATGGCCGCCGAACCCATTGTTGTATAGAATACACAGCCTAAACCGCTGGGTCTATTGAAATCAAATTTGGCATAAAGGTACAACATCACTTTTTGATTATGAAAATGTTACCTAATGAGTTCAAAGACGCCATCTTGGATCCAAAATGGCGGACCTAAAAATCCATTTTCCACACCGTTTGAGCTAGAGATACGAAATTTGGCATAAAGGTGCATTATGACGAGTAGCTTAGGGAAATATCACACCATTTGGGAAAATTCGCCATCTTGGATCCAAAATGACCGCCCAAAATCCCATTTTGCACACCGTTTGAGCTGGATAATTGAAATTTTACTTGAAGTTGTACTATCACAAGTAGGTCACGACAAAATAAGAAAACTTTCAAAAACTCGTCAACTTGGATCCAAAATGGCCGCCCCAAAAACCCAATTTCCAAATCATTGAAGGTAGAGAAACGAAATTTTCAATGAAGGTGTATGACCAAGAGTAGGTTACAATAAATGGGGCAAATCTTCCCTTTGGGGGCGCAGCCAAAAGTTGTATAGTGAAGATGTACTACGTGGAGGTGTAGTGCTGCAGGGAGATTTTGGTTAAGATAAAGGAGGCGCATCCTCTCAAAAGCACTGAAGTTGGGGGGCGAGCCCCGGCTCTCAGCGAAACTTCGAAATCTACCTCAGCCTGTAGGCCTACCGAAAGGGATTTTTTAATTCTAGTGTACGAAGATTTGAGTAAAACATTTTGTGGTTTAAAAGTAACAATTATGTTAAAATACTTTGTTATTTAAAAGTAAGTTATTTATCGTATGTTTAATAACAATAACTTTGGTGGACATTTCTAGCCAAATAATATAAAATACACAGAAAGAACAGTTTGGTAATGAAAACGAACTAATTTGGTTGATACAGAGCGGACCAAATGTTTTGATATAATCACGACTGGAAAGCAGTCGCGATTACCTAAAATTAATCAAAGCGCCAGGCATGTGAACACTGCCAAAATTTACCCAGTGTCGTGGCCGATGTTTGGACCTGGGCCCCTCAATTCTTAGTCAGACAGACTAAAACCTGAGCTACTTTTGTACCTTTGAGGAAGTAAGTTCAATTATAAGTTGTTGTTTCTTATAACTTTCTGCCCACCTTTTAATTTTATTAACAAATTATATGTATGTAAATTATTTTAAATTCCGTCATATATGTCAGTTGTTGTTGTTTTTATTCCCGCGGACTGTTATAATGAATGTAGTATTTTTTGTTATTCACGTCGTGGCATCAGTTCCTGGAGCAAAATCAGTAGAGGTTTACAGTGCCTAAATGATATGATTGAAAAGTGTTGTTAATTAACAACATTCATAAAAAGTTTCCCCGTACCAATTTTTGTGTTTCCCCCTACCAAATACTGGCTTTAAAGAATGGATCCAACTACACTGGTAAAGAGACTGATACATCGCAATAGTCTGAAAGTATTAATAATATTACAGTAACAACAATAACAAGATACTGATATGTGACAGACCTTAAAAATCATTTATCAGCATATAATTTCTTAATGAAGTTCAGAAGTGGGTAGATAATAATATAATAAAGTGATAAATTTACTACCCAAGTGGTATACAAGTCGCCAGAATTCAGGCGGTAGTATGTCTAACTACGAATTGGAGGATCCATGTTCAAATCTCGGTCAGGACACTGGATACTTTTTTCGCAATATTTACATGCCAGACGCTCTGACAAATTTTAGGTAACCGTGATCAATTTTTTCCGTGGTGATTACCAAAAATATAGACTTCCCTGTACATATTAACCAAATAGTTGCTTTCCATTACTAAACATTTTTTTCTGTGTAGTTCTGTTTATCCTCTTTCTGTATGACATTAAAATTAGTGAGATACATTTTAGAACAACCTTAGAAATATTAGTTGTCAAGAAAGTTTTTTAAAATACACAACCTAGACCTGGCACTTCTTTCGTTCATTTAACTTTACATTTGCAGCATTCCGCTCTTACAAAATGAGTATGAGCGCTCTGAGAACGGAATGTTTTCTTTCTTTTTTATGTAGTAATGTCAATGTAATATTTCAATACATATTCATTCGCTATTAATGCCAAACTGCGTTTAATGTTTCAATGTATTGGAACTTCTTTGAATGTTTCGTTATATAACTGGACTGTTTAATAGGCATTAACAAAAATGCAATTATAGTTTCTTACATATCTGATCTCCTGGAAACGAAAATTGAAGCGATTAGGGAGGTTATGATACTTCCTTAGTTGTATAAATCAAGTAGCGATTTGTCTTCGTGGAGGTCGAGACGTCTGCGTTTCCTTGTAATGGTAAATGAGTGTATGTAGTTCCTCTCTTAGCCGTTGTTGAATTATTCGTGATCTCAGAGTCGTAATACTACGGGATGTAGTAGAATGTTGAAGACCTCTATTGACAGAGATGCCCAACTTTAAAAGAAACTCAAGCTTCCGCACATGGGTGGGATGACACTCGATCTAAACGCTATACTACCGAGAGCGTGGACTCAAGAGCAAGCGTGTCAGTTCGCTGATAAAATATGTATTATTATGCGCAATGGAAGCAATTTGTGCATTGCAATGCATTGCACTATACATAGCATCCTTCATGTGCGTTTCCATGGGTTCAGTTGTCTCCGGGTCCATTGAACGGAGTGGTTCGGAGTCCACTTTATCATGAATTCAATACATTAATCCCAGAGTCCAATATTACAACATGAAGTACAATGCTTTCGCTGCTATTCTCCAGTCTCTTTCTGGGATCACAAAGAACCATCTTCTTTCATGTCTACCATAGGTTTGTCTCAGTGGCGCCCATTCATTTCGAAAGCGGTCATGCAAGCCGTACCTCAGCAGGGACCACCCCCCTTTAGGTTGACCCACCCCCAAGAAGACAGTGTATTTTCAAATGCTGCATTTCTAGGCAGTCTTTAATTTTAGAAAGGAAACATTTATTTTTAAGGGTCACAAAATTTATTCTCAGCAGAAAGAAAACAAAAAAAAAAACACTAAAATAGCTAGAGGTACACTGATTGGTACATTCCCCGCGTTTAAGAGTACATCATAGTTATACTGACACTTTTGTTAGTAAAGGGAAAATAAAAATGTGAGTGGACACCAGACTGAATTGGCGCTGTATGACACACCCCGTCGACCAATTAGATGTGTAGCAAAGGTGAATTTTAGGAGTACTCAACTTTGTAGCATTTCACATATCAGTGTCACTAAAGAATCAGTTTTGTCTTAATCAATATCCTTTAAGGAGCAAACATGTCAACCACTTTTTTCATAATCAATGGAGATGACCCTATTCGCTGATAATTATTGGCAACCCGTCTATTCGGTCCCTCCGTTCTATTCCCACTGTTGATATCAAATCAGTTTCAACTTAGAAAGTGACCTCTCAGTGGATACATTCGTTATTGGCAAGCGACAGAAGACTTCAGAAGATAATTCAAGTTTAGGTAAACAGGTTTCAGTTTTAACTTGCAAACTATTTTGGCAATTCTTGGAAAGGCCGCCAACACTGAAAGGTTCACATTTCCCCAAATGATATGTGATGGTATATCACCATGAGAATTAGTAAAATTCTAATTACATCTTAAATTTAAAAAAAACATTACCATACACAAATTATATTTAAAGTCAGGGTGCAGCAAGTACTAAAAAATTACCAATTATTTTATAATTCCCTATATGTTTAATATGCAAAGTTCGTTGCTCAAAGTCGTGAAATACATTGTTTGTTTCTGCCCAAAATTATGTACACATACACAAATTCTCACTCATTGTTTAAATAAACAAAGAATTAAGAAACACACTACGCGTACCTGTAGGAGCTATGTGAAAGAGAAAAATAAACTGTTCATGAACAGTCAATAATATATTGAGGTAGAAGTTCAATGAATAAATCTGAACTATATAATGAATTATCAATATCTTTAGAAAGTGGTTCTAATATTTTGAACCAAAGTTCATTTTGTGTTGGTAGACGACTCGTCTCCATCCATGTCCAAATCTACAATCGACTTTTTTTTTGTGAAGGTTGGCTAGGTAGATCAACGGTTTTTCTTCTGGCTTCTTACAGTTCGGGAAAATGGTTGGCCTACCTATCTTCACAGTGAAAAAAAAAAGTTGAATATAGATTTCGAAGTAGACAGCGAAAAGAGTGTAACTCTCATGTTGATGGGCTCATCCTGTCGAGTATTTGAGGAAATCTAAATCTTCATCATTGGCAGTCTGCTCAAGAATTGTCAATACGTAGTAAGCTAAAACTTAAAATTGTTTTTCCAAACCTGCATTATGTTCTAAAGATTACTATTGCCAGTAACGTGTCCATTGAGAGGTAATTTTATAATCTAAAATTGATTTGACATATACGATGAAGCGTCAATAATTAGAGGGTTAGTTTGTCATCGCTAGCAAATGGGTCATCTTCATTCTACGTAGTTGATATGTTTGCTACTCATAGGATAGTGCTCAAGACAAATCTGAAACAAAATTATATTCCTTTCAGCCTTCATCAATGACCAAATATTTCATATAAATTGAGGTAAATGATGCGAAACGAAACTTTCCAAATAGTTCTAGATCTTAAAAAGTAATTCTTGAGAGAGTAACAAACATGCATTTATTGCCGTTGCAGGTGGCGAAAGGACATATATATTGTACAACTATTTTGTCCTTTGCTATCATTCTTCTTCTTTGTTTGGAATTTAAAAATGAGGAAATTTGAGATACAACACCACCGCTTCTTTCAGAAAACCTGTTTTGGTTACGAGTAAATTATATTGCCGTAGGGGGGCCAGAACTAGAATCAGAATCCGGAGTAGGATGTAATGGGTTACCGCTGATGCAGAAAGCATCATTTTAGTATATTCGATGCTTACACCACTGTGTTGCATACTCTCTACTATGAACATTTATTCTTGTTGAAGTACTTTGGTTCAACAATATACAGAAGACAGCTTTCTGCTCTTGTTTTGAAGCTCGTCAGAGCTTGATGAGTTCTTCTGTGCTGACTTGCAATTTGTTCTTCAGTTTCGACAGTGTATTCTATCTTATCATGAGTGGTCGAAATTCTGGCCAGCTATTTTCTGTAGAGTGGCTGGTGCTGGTAAAAAAATTAGAACGCGATTTTTTCTGTCCAATCTTTGACTGTGTGATTGTTCCAGGATTTGAATCAATCTTGTATGAACAGTACTCATTTTGATATCCAATTGGAAACATTTTGAACGTGGCTTTTTATTTCGTTGGGTTTAAATGTTCTACTGGATACTAAGTTGACCCTAATGTTGCAGTTTTCTCTATTAAACTCTCAATGTCCTCTTTTGCACTGCTAAACGGTCTAATGAGAGATAAAGGATTTTCATATTTTTTTATACGCTTGACGTTTTCAACTCTGAGCTGTTGCTCTTCAATATTTTTAGCATCATAGCCTCTTTTGTTTTAATGCTTACACCTCAAGGTACAACTCTGTACGCAGCATTTTTAATTTCTTGTATGAAGCTCCGCCACTCCTATATTTTGCAATTCGAACTTGGCAGATTTACTAAAGTTCTACTGTGTGGCTTCACTCTTAGTCGGTAAACTTGATAGTGAGGTCAATAAAGCCATTTTCATATCGTGTTAAGCATTGTCCCCTCGTAAGCTTTGAAAACAAGATCTTATCTAGCGCGTATGGATTTGCGATATGCTCAGTGATGGAGGTCATCTTGATCGCCGTAGACTTCGCTGCCTTCTCGCTGCTATTTTTCTTTTGAATCTATCTTAATTATCTTTCTCTTTACCGTGAACAACCGACCGCAACGTCCTAATTTGACTTTTCGCGAGAGCAAAACAAATATTTAAGGAACTGTTTTAACCGAAATCTCAATATGTCTAAAAATTTCTTTCTTAAGAAAATTCTCATTGCAAAATTCAAAATAAGTAGAAATCAGTCGTATGAATTAATATTTGTTTACACACCAGATATAGATAAGGTAATGCTTTTTGAAATGCGTGGTTGTTTTAGAATATGATTCTTTTAGGTTACAAAAGAAATTTAGAATGACTCACTTCAGAATCTGATGAGCATAGTTACTGAAAAGGGTGGTTTCCAGGTAATTAAATACATTTATCACTTGGATGACGTTTCTCAGATAAAATGAATTATTGCAGCAAAGTAAATTCTTATAGAAAAATTTAATATTCTACTATAACCATAATGGATCTGAGATCAGAAATTCTCCCCATAAATACGTATATTTTCTCATATGAAGGTGAGAAAATAGCATACAATTAAACTACTACTCCTACATAGCTACAATGACTAGCCCAAAAGTATCTTAATATCGCTAACTCCCATCATAATCACCATACAGTACATAAATCACTTTTTCTCACTTTTAATATAACTGCTTTCTTAAATTTTTACAACTTTATGGAAAACATAACACAAAACTTTAATCGTACCACTAAAATTGATAAAAACGACACTTCCTCAGTGCGTTATGTTCCGATCATTGGTTAGTAAAAGAGTTATTATCTACTTTTAAGTTACAAATAAATGCTTCATTTTAGATAATATAGCTCACTGAGAGCTCACTTAACATTCTTCTAATTATATGAAGCATTAACTTCAAAGAAAATATATCGAATTTTTGGTGCTGGAGTACATTCTAATACATATTTCACGTGCCTCAATTGCAATCGAACTGATTTCAAAATTGGCGTCCATAGATGAACATTGGCACCACCCCGTTAATATTGACCAGTCAGAGCGCAGTACATCGTCAATGACGTTTATTTTCTAAACCACATCTTCTTTTATAGCTTGTAAGCTTTCGGTCATTTTGCGTACAGAAATAATTATACAATTCACAATACACATTTCACATATCAGTGGCACTAAAGCATAAGATTTTCCGTAAGTACTGAACTATAGGAAGCGAATATATATCTTTTCACTTTTTTGTAATCAATGGAGATGTCCCATTCACTAGAAATTGTAATCAAACCCTCTAGTCGATCACCATCCATTGTAGATCTCAAATCAGTTGTGACTCGTTTTAATACAGAAAATGACCTCTCAATGGTAACACTCGTTACGGGCAACGTGACAGCAATCTTCAGAAGAGAATGAAGGTTTGGGAAAACAGTTTTCAGTTTAAATTTGCAAAATATTTTGAAAATTTTGGGAAGACTGCCAACATTGGAAGGTTTAGTTGAAAGGTTTAGATATTCCCAGTTCCTCGTTATCATACGACACACCATCATCAGAAGAATTAGGTTCTTTCTCGCTATCTATGTCGGAATCTACAACTCATTTTTTTCGCTGTGAAGATGGCTAGATAGGTCAACCGTTTTCCCAAGCTTTTCGAAACAAGAAGAAAAAGCAATGTATTTCTTTCTGGCTTCGTATTTCCCATAAATTGAGCTAAACAAAGTGAATGCATCTTCAGGCAAACCTTTCGGATTTTTGCGGACCTCTGAAAGACGTTTCCGTGAGAGCAAAGAGAAATATCTCAGAAGTATTAAAGTAGTAGCATTATCTTCTCCTACAAAGCGCTCCTTCATTTGTGTAATGGCCATATCGATGCTGGCATAGAATGTTTCGGCCTTGAATGAATCTTTGGAGGTCCATAATTGACTCGTCATCAGATATTTCGGTGAGCATCTTATGTTTTCTCAAGCGAGTGTTGCATAGAGGCTCAATTTCAGTACCCTTCATGAAATTCTCCGCGTCTGAGACAATACTATTAAAGTTATTTCGGAGATCTTTGATACTTGTCAGGTTTGTTTCAAGCATAGACATTGCAGATAACAAATCTAAGTCCGGACTTTATTAACATCTTTGTGAAAGGGTAAATGATTTTAAAAATTCTAACAAAAGTTGTCGCACTTAACATAAATCTCTTCGAAGTAAAATATGCAATAAGCCCTCCTGCCTGGGCACCAGCTTTGTTGCCCTCTCCTACAGTATATTTAACTGTTAGCGGCCGGCGATTTTTTCTCAGTTTCTTCCCCTTCAAGGACCTGAGATAGTTGTGATAAAATATCTTGATCACTATTCAGAAATAATGGATCGTTTTCATTTAGGCCTATTCTTAATAGAGTGGTTATATTCGTGCAGAAAAATATATCTGCCTATTTAAAATTTAAATAGTTCTAAGCCCATAATGTACTGTTGAATTTATATTGATGGCTTTAGACACCTAAGGCTCAGGCCGAGATAGGGGGGGGAAGGATTAGGAAAGATGTCGGCCAGAGCCTATGTTGAAGGTGCTATCCCTGCAATCCCTGCATTTGCCTTGTGTACCTGAGCAAAAAATCTGAAAAACCTGTCAGGATGGTCGGCCGCTGGAATGGAACCCATCACTTCTTGAATGCTACACCACTGAGCTACGGCGGCTCGGTAAGTGTTGTGCTGTTGAAAAGACTTGTTAAATTATTAAGAACAATGATGATGATGATGATGATGATGAGTGTTCTGCTCGAAGGCAGCTCTTGACTTGAAGATTCCAGAACTAGGTGAACCGATGGTGGTTTGCCATTGTCTTTGATCGCACGAAGATGACGTCCGAAGGATGGGACCTAAAGTTTAATCTGGATTCCGAACCACTTATGTCCCCGCTGGGAATCGAACCAGGAACAACCTGATTACACTATTAAGAACAATAGAAACAAATTTAACATCGCAACAAAAATAGATAAGAAACGCTTCTTATCGGTCACTCTGGTCGGTAAGAGGAAACTCGTGCTATATACCTTATATACTTGAAGTCAGACACAATAATATACTTAATAGATATGACTATTCGTATTGTTTATGATACAAAGTCAAAATGGAACATTTGAAAAGCTAGAAAAAAACAATGTCATTTGTAATAGTTTTAAGACCAAGACTTTTACTCTAAACTTCAAGACGGTCTTCTTCATTCTCAAATAACTTTTCCGGCATCTTCTAAGCTAACCAGGGAAGCCAGTTTTTTTATCTATATAATGTCACTTTCGATAGATGGTAGAACTTAAATATTAAGTTAAAGCTATCCGAAAACTAGGGATAATTTTTATGTACATTTTAATGACATACGTCTTGTTTCAATATTTATGTGAAAATTGCCGACTACTAGTGTATGTCCGACGACCGGGACCCATACCCTATTTTCAATTTTATAATTTTCTTGGTAAATTTATGCAAGTAAACCGTTGGTTGTGTAAATTACAGCATTAGTATTTTGTGTGTGTAATATTCATGTCACTTGCGTTGTATCCCTAATGCTGTATAATATTTTAAAATGTATTTCTAATGTTTTTTTAAATAAGTTATGTGGCTTTAATTATCAACATTATATTGTTTTATTTAACAAATAAAAACGGGGATGACATCTTCAACATAGGCCCTGGCAAACAGCTTCCCGGATCCTTTCCCCTCCCCTATCCCGGCCTGAGCCTTAGATGCCTAAAGGCCATAAATTATATTAAAATTTTATCAAAAATATCTTTTTTGCGAACAAAAATAATATTTATCAAGATTGCTTTATATAAGTGATTTTTATATTAGATTATACCTTATATTGATCAATTAATTAGGAATTGTTTGTATTTTACATGTTGAACTTAACTACTCTGAGATGAAGATCAAGTCTAATGCGAATTCTCAATTGTTTTTCTTCATAAAAAGATCGTGCGTGGCACATACAAATGATATAAAACCAGCAACGCACGGCTCGCTGTTTCATTCCTGCCAAACAAACGGAGAAACAGTTGAATGTTCAACTTGTGCCACGCTGGGAAGTAAAACTCACGTAAGCGGTGGCGCCAGTTCTGCCTCTAGTGGAATGTTATAACTCTATGAGTAGCACACAGTTACTCTTGTGTTTGAGTAACCCATTACAAATCTAACGAGCAAACAAAGATTTTACTGAAGAAAACTTATACTTGTTTAAATGAGTAATTTATACAATATACTACCGTGTTCTATTTTTCTGCTATGTAGGCTACTCGATTAGAATATTGAAACATGGCAATTAAAACAGATCTTACAATATAGTATTTCCAGTGTGTAAATTAACGGGAGGATGAGGGAGAAATCCTCCTTGTGAAACTCTGTATAACCTTCAATAAGAAAAGGCATTTTTTTCCTAAATGTTTCACACTCAAAATTTTACGATAAGATTTTCTGTGGATACAATATGACATCTGTTCAGTCAGTGGTGTAAGAGATGATTGGAATAAATTATTTCAAGCCTTCAGTAAAGTACGGATATAAAGTGTCCAAGATAATTCACTCTCAAAGTTTCCGAGTAACTTTTTGTGTAGATCACATACTTATACAATTGGACTGAAATCCGTCCATTGATTTTAGAATTGAAAGACGCGACAGACCTCCATATAAAACGTTCTTTCAAACATATCGATTCAACTCAGTAAAAAACGTATAAGAATAATAATAACCGCTACTTCTCAGATTTTGGTTAAGTTATTGTACTAGTTCCTCTGAGATCTCAGAGTCACTAGTGTGAATAAAAAATTATTAGGCAATATATTATAATGTCTTCAAATTGATGGTAGAAACAGAAAAACTTGCGGTTCAGATAACATCGGAAATATTAAAATAATTAAAGAAAACAGAATTAACTGTCTTTAAAAAAGAATTTATGGTCTTTCAAATTGGTAAATAACGCAAATTTCGCCAAATGTTAACAATAAAAATGTTTAAGCATATACAAAAAAAAATCAGGCTAATTTAAACTTTTTTTTTAAGGAATATAACAAATGCAAGTAAGTATAAGACCATTTTAACGAAAATGTTATTCTCGTCGCGCGATTTAAAATGACCACAAGAGCCATTCCGTAAATGATCCTAAACGAATCAATTATTTTATGCATTATCGCCCAACTTTCGGCCAGTGACACTCTGAAAGCCATGCCGAATGACGTCGTGTCCTACATAATGTCATCGCCAAAAAGTTGGTCAACATTATATTTCAAAACGTAAGACTTTTCTGCCTTCCACTTTGTTGATCTTTTGTGCAGTTTCGTGGAGGTTTCTGTCGAACAGAAATATGTTTCTGTCTCTCATTTTGCACTTTTTAGATGTAGACAATGGATTGAAATGTGTAATCCATAAAGTAGGCATTAATAATAAGACACTT
The DNA here is from genome assembly GCA_022664845.1 of Lepisma saccharinum. Classification (NCBI taxonomy): domain Eukaryota; kingdom Metazoa; phylum Arthropoda; class Insecta; order Zygentoma; family Lepismatidae; genus Lepisma; species Lepisma saccharinum. The sequence continues at coordinate 17,654 of JAGDQP010032157.1, forward strand.
AAATATCTCAGATGTTTTTCCTATCTACCCACAATTATTTAAACTAGGAACGGCGAAATTCGATTTTTTCTTTTTTTATATTTGAGTTTCAGATGTGAATATTTCCTGATTTTAAAAACTGGAATAGTTTGAAAAGATTAGGAATACATTGTAAAAACTTGTAGATACCAGATTTCTAAATGCAGGAATAAAAAATCTGGATTTGTTTGCCTTCTCTTATCTAAAACTAATCTTTCTTCTTATATTTTAGACTAACGTAAGATTGCAAATATTTTTCATAGGAAAATCGGAGATCTTTAGTTTTGAACCAAAATTTAAATAGCTTGAATTTTACAGCACAGGAATCGGATGCTACTGATAAAAGAAGAAAAGTTTCTTCGTCTTTGTCTACAAAATGAGGAAGAAGATCATTTCAACCTTACATAAACAGAAAACACCTTTCAGCCTGCACAAGGAGCTGTTAGCAGAATTGATATCTACAAAACTGACGGCAGAAAAATCACATGTTTGCAAAAGTTGCAACTTGACCCATCGTTTACGTCGATTTATGAAATGAATATTTCTGCCATTGTAAATTGCGTGACGAAAAACACATAAAAGTGGTCATATGCTTGAGTTGTTTAGTCCGACGAAAAACTTTTTAACTTAATGGGAAATTTCGCGTTATATGCTTAAATTAATTTAATTCTTTAAATTGGCGATGTTGGCGTTGCTTTGCGATTTGTAAAAGCATAAATTGGGCTCAGAAAAGTAATTATCTATGTGTTAATGTTATTTTCTTACAGATTTTCACGGTTCCCTTGCGTCCGACAAGTTCTAGGGGCAACATGAGAGATTGGCTCACTAAAAATAAATTCTTGTTTCCAAATGTTTAAAAATCTCTTAGTGTTTAAACTAATTTTCTTAATATGACACACAGGCATATTCAGTGTTTTCTTTTTCAGCTTATACTTTGAGAACCATGTTCTACCTTTTCCTACCATGCTCTTTGATACGTTGCACTTTGACTACTCTGAGTAGAATTGTAGCTATGTTGCTGGATTCTGCATTGACTGCGATGTGAAAGAAAGATGTTTTCCAGATAACACTTTTCTCCTTAATATACCTTGAACCCTCATTTTTGAAATCACTATCTAACGTTGCATTAAATGCTGCAAAATTACAGAACCAGTTACTCTCAATTATCAAGTGTCCAATGTTTCGTAAGTATTGGCATTCTACAATCTTCGACCAGCGCATTTCGAATCCTCCAATATCATTTCTGTATGTGCTTCAGGAGTATCCTACGAGTCAAGGAAGTTGAAAGGTAGGGCATCTCTTGCTCTTACGTGAAGTCAGTACACGTCCAGAGTACACATATATTTTCTTTCCTCTTCTCTTCTCTTCTTCTTTCTTCTTTTCTCTTCTGATCCTGCAACCTGACCCCCATTCTAAAGACCCAACCACCCCAAATCAGGTCATGCAATTGCATGACCTGCTTATATGGCGTGGGCGCCTCTGGTTTGTGTGATAGATATCTGCACAATGCATTAAAAGCAAATAAGATTACGGAATTATGTTAACGTACAGTAACCGTTGTGAGCAACAAATAGAAATACGGGAAGAAAGTGACATATCACTTATCTTTTATTTCATTGGGAGAAATTCTGTCAAGAATAATTACTTGTGTTTTTATTAAAGAAGCATCAAATAGGTAAACTTTTCCAAGGTGTCTTGTACAAAGTAGCTTGTGGCACAGAGATAGTAACTGAATTTCTTCCCGTAAATAAATTCATATAACTACTCCAGAGTGCCGCACCTAGACGAATATTGTTTCCATGCAACATCAATCACGGCCCAAAACACGTTCATAATTTTTAAATTAACGTATACTGTATTATACTGAAGTATGCAGTAGGCATTATCTGTCGTGAACCCAGGAACAAACACAAAATGTTGTGCCAATCTAAGTGTTCGTTTTCCGAATAATCACTAAAATATCAAAGCTATAGTCTACCTCACAATGTAACTTACGTGCGACTTAAATGCAAAAAAAGGGAGAGGATCGGCATCTAATATTGCCAAACAAAAGTTCTGCAATACTTTCTCCTTTCTTTATTTTCTACATCTGCCTTCATTTGTATTCAAGTTCGTGCCTAACTGCAGTAAATTATATACGTAGCGTTTGTTCTCATTCACGATTATAATCAAGGTACTATGTACATAAAAATATTTTAATTTCATGCAGGTAATAGAATGCACGAGCTTCTCCCTTATAGTTTATATTCTTATATTAGCAAGCATTAACACTTAATGCAAACTTACTATGATTTGATACATAAAATAAACCTACTGATATGTGATATGTGACAGTCCTTAAAAATCATTTATCAGCATATAATTTCTTAATGAAGTTCAGAAGTGGGCAGATAATAATATAATAAAGTGATACATTTACTACCCAAGTAGTATACGAGTCACCAGAATTCAGGCGGTAGTATGTCTAACTACGAATTGGAGGATCCATGTTCAAATCTCGGTCAGGACACTGGATACTTTTTATCGCAATGTTTACATGCGACGCTCTGACAAATTTTAGGTAACCGTGATTAAATTTTTCAGTGGTGATTAGCAAAAACATAGACTTCCCTGTACATATTAACTAAATAGTTGCTTTGCAATACTACACATATTTTTTTACTGTGTAGTTCTGTTAATCCTCTTTCTGTATAACATTAAAATTAGTGAGATATATTTTACAACAACCTTAGAAATATTCGTTTTCAAGAAAGTTTTTAAAATACACAATCTAGACCTGGTACTTATTTCGTTCCTTTAACTTTACATCGGTAGCGCGCTGGACTTCAGTGCGAGCGGTCCCGGGTTCGATTCCCGGTTGGGGCTCAAAAATTTCGGTGTTGATCCAGCATCGTGGGGACAATTGGGGAGCTGCTGTGAATAAAATACAGTGGCGATCACAGTGAGAGCTTCGGCTTTCCTCTCCCAACCCGTCTGGTCAGCGTGGGAGCAGTAGACCAACTCCTCCCTTCGGGGAGAGGCCTCGTCCACTAGTGGATTGAATATGGCTGTGATTTATTTATTTATTAGCAAGCATTGACACTTAATGCAAACTTACTATGATTTGATACATAAAATAAACCTATGTTGACCTAACCTTTCCCAGATACAAATTCTTGATCCTACAAATGTAATTATCATTATTTGTTGTTTTCGCAACGCATTTGATAAGAATAAAGTAGATACTACCATTATAGGCAATTATTTACCAAACTTTCAAATAGAAGTTTCCTTTTGTTTTCGCATTTTCACATTTTTATTACTTCTGCCAATTGTATTAACATGTCAAATACAATATTTGGTGTAACTGTATACTTCTTTCCAACAGCGGAGATAAAACAATAATGAGATGGCTAGAAGCCAATTTACAAAATATATTGTGAAACGAACTGTCGCGTAAACAAAAGTACTGTCCATTATGTATTGCACTATCTTTCAGGGACTCCGCCTGAGCACATCACGAATCAAAACTGCGTTATTTCATCTCTGCAAAAAATTGAAGCCGATGAGGGTAAATTATCTATTCTAAACTTATACCTTCACATGTTGAATATAGTAAATATAGTTGCTGAACTTTACCAAGAATTCAGTCTTAAGTGAAAAATTAAAACTTTTTTTAATAAAGAACTGATGAGCGCTTAAAAAGTTTCATGAAATCCATCTATCAACTATCAGAAATGAGCTCTTATCACATTGTACTTTTTGACGAAAGATCTTGTGGAATTTTACATGCACATGATATTTCATGGTTAAACGCGCGCATTCTAGCTCTTA
>JAGDQP010032158.1:0-10080 GCA_022664845.1 Lepisma saccharinum
GGTACTTCGTTTGTGATGAAAGCTGCGTTTTTATTTATTGCTGCCTATTTCTATGGATTGGAGTATTGAATTTTCTCTGTTTTAATATTGCAATTACTTTTCTTCATAGTATTTCTTTATCCTATCCACCGATACAAGTTGAATTTCTTGTCGAAATTGTGAAGGAAATCTTACTAAATACTGAATATTATTCTTCTTCTGTAGAATCGTACATGGTCCTGTGTATTGATGTGATAAATTCTCGGGCATTTGAGGGAACCTGTATGGAAAATAAACCAATTTTTTTCGCTTTCCTGGAACGACGTTTATGACCTTTTTGCGTCATAATATCTCTTTTCCCTCATATGAGATTTAAGCATTTTTTTAGCGTATATCGTTGAGTTCTTCTCGTGTAATCTGTAGTGTATGCTTATTTCCATGATGTCTATTATTGTTTTTGGATTGAAACCGTGCATGATGAAATGTGGACAAAATCCTGTGTTGGTTGAAACTTGAGAATTGATAGAAAAGATGGCATATGGTACATATTTGTTCCATGGTTTCATATCGTTTTGGACATAAAATTTAATAATCTGTTGTATGGTCTTCTGTACGATCTCAACCGTTCCGGTCGCAGAGTGCGAATAGCTTGGATTGAATGTTAGTTCAAATCCATATTTCCTACGCATGTAAAGGGAATAAATAGGAACGAGTAGGTAAAGGGGAAAATGCGAAATTTTGAAAAAGTCGCCATCTTGGATCCAAAATGGCCGCCAAACCCATTGTTGTATAGAATAGAAACCTTAAACGGCTAGTGCTATCGAGATGATACTTGGTACGGTGTTACAATATTGCTATTAGGCTACGATAATATTACGACATGTGTTCAAAGACGTCATTTTAGATCCAAAATGGCCGCCAAACTCATTGTTGTATAGAATACATAGTTTAAATCGCTAGGGCTACTGAAATGAAATTAGGTATGGAGGTACACTATCAATAGTAGGTTACTGAAGTATTACACAATGTACCCAAAGACACAATCTCTGATAAAAATGATGGTGCTAGAAATCCATTCTCCACAACGTTTGAGCTAGAGATACGAAATTTAGCATAAAGGTGTATCATAACTTGTAATTTAAGGAAATAATACCAAATTTTGGGAAAGTCGCCGTCTTTAATCCAAAATGGCCGCCCGAAAACCCATTTTCTAAACCACTAAAGCTAGACAAACGAAATTTCGTATGAAGGTTATCATGACCTGTATGTCACAACAAATAGTGAAAAACCCCACATAGGGGCACGGCCTCCCCTGTGGGTGGTATATTTGTACCATGGAGCGCAGTCCGCCAGAGAAACTTTGATTACGATAAAGAGGGCGCAGCACCCCCAAACCCCTATGTTGGGAACTCGGCTCCCATGACGAAGCAAAGCGAGTAATTATATACAATCGTATTAATTGATTTATCAAGGCAGAGGATGTTCTATTAAGCAAAAAACCCTCGTCTTTTATTCTTTTTCTCTCTCCCCATCCCATAGATTTAGAGCTACTCGAAAATACTTGTCAACTCAGCCTCATATAATAATTTTACTGTCGCTCCGGTAACTGGCCCATTTGCTACTTTTTAATAATTTTAATTTCGCATTTCATTGCAAGACTCTTAAGCAGCAAGATTCATTGCAGCAAGAATGAGACTATAATAGGTGTGTAAATATGAACAAGGAATTTGTGCATAGACGGCGTTAGCTGTCACTGTGGTTACCGTAAAACTGCGTTTTTGGCGCCACTTGCTTGTTTCGACTGCTGATAACGATTTGCAACTCACAACCAGACAAGATTCATGTCATAGTGTAGTGTTTAATAGCGTTGAACATGGCGCAATTTCTACCTACAAACTACGATGTGCTGACAGCATTGATTTTTTGTTACAATTTGAAGAAAACTCCTGCAGAATCGCATCGCATGCTTGTCGAAGCTTACGGTGATTATGTTTTTGGTAAGTCACAGTGCAAGGCGTGGTTTACAAAATTTAAAAGTGGCGATTTTGACGTGAGAAACAAAGAGCGTGGAAGACCACCGAAAAAGTTTGCAGACAGCGAATTGCAAGCTTTGTTGGATGAGGATGACGCTCAAACACACCAGCAACTCGCGGATCAATTAAATGTGACACGAGAAGAAGTTTCTATACGTTTAAAAGCCATGGGAAAGATTCAGAAGGTGGGAAAATGGGTTCCACATGCATTGACTGAACGACAGCAGGAAAATCGAAACAACACTTGCGAAATTCTGCTCGCCAGGTACGAAAGGAAATAATTTCTCCATCGAATTGTGACTGGTGACGAAAAATGGATCTATTTCGAGAGACCTAAGCATAAAAGATCATGGGTAACTTCAGGAGAACCGGCGACATCGACTGCAAGACCATCGACTGCTTTGTGTTTGGTGGGATCAGAAGGGAGTGACCTATTGTGAACTGCTGAAACCTGGCGAAACCGTTAATACCCAACGTTACCGACAACAAATGATCGATTTGCGTCAAGCTTTGCGTGAAAAACGGCCAGAATATGACCAAAGACAACATAAATTGATTGTGCTTCACGATAATGCACCCTCCCACACAGCAAAACCGGTCAAGGAAACGATTGCCACGTTTGGCTGGGAAATTCTTCCACATGCGACTTACTCACCAGACTTAGCGCCTTCCGATTTTCACTTATTTGCGTCCATGATATATGCACTTGCTGACCAGCGCTTCAGATCTTACGAAAATGGCTTAATGACTGGTTTGCAGCACAAGAGGCACAGTTTTTTTGTTTGGCATCCACACATTACCGGAACGATGGCAGAAATGTATCGCTAACGCCAATACTTCGAATAAAATAGTTCTTAGCGTTGTCATCCAATCACTGTGTCTTTTCTGTACATAAATTCCGGTTTCATGTTTACGCATCTGGCATACCTTGGAGTTTTCTAATAAAAATTTTATAAATTTTTAGTTCGTCAAGCCATTGAGAGTAGAGGAGAGCGAAGCTGGTAAGATTTATTTTTCAAGTATATTTTGTGCATGCCATAATTATATTACCAATTATATTTGCTTTTCTATTTTAAAGTACGATGTATATTGACGGTAGACTACTAAAATTACATGTGCCGACTGAACCAAAACTGGAATAGGTAAGTTTAATAATAAATGCTTCAAAAGTAACTAAAGTTATTAAATTCGAACTCCGAATCGTATACGTACTCCTGGAGGGTGTCCGGTATTTCTATTTTCAAAAGTTGGGAACCCCATACACTGGTACGAATTTAACCTCGTTCTTCTTTTACCCGTTCAACAAACTTTATCGAGGCAGTTACGTAACTAAATTGTCCAATCACACTCATTACATGACATGGAATAGTAGAAAAGAATAGAATAGAAATCATTTTATTGTCATTAGGGAATAGACAAGGTCAAAATTCGTAATATATCAGTAATTCAGATATAAGAAACATATAACCGTTACAGTATGAGTATACATTATAATTATTTTAGTCAAGATATTCAGCAGATTTAAAACGGAACATCAGAACGTACATCGAGCGAATACTACAATGTAAGATACACCATTTGTATTATCAAATATCATATGCAAAATACAGAAGGAAAATGTATTATAACTCAATATTACCCTCAAAGTGTTCTTTGATATTATAAAATGGATCAGCAACCAGCCAGTCATACAACTTACTTTTATAAACATTTAATGGAACATTATGTAAATATAAGGGGAGTTTGTTACAGAGCTTCAAACCAATTACTTCATAATTATTAATAGATTTAGATAATCTATGATATGGTATATAAATAAGCTTATTATTTCTTGTGCTATAATTGGGAATATTTTCTCTACATCTCAGCTCTGGTAACTTGTTTTTTATGTACACTAAACCAAAAAGAACGCAAAAGATGCTTTAAATATTGTATTTTCAGATAATGTTTTTAGGTTATTAACATCTAAGCTTGAATTAAGGACAGTTGTATCATCTGCATACAACACTGTATATGATCCTACATGAAGTGGAAGGTCGTAAACCATAAGAAGGAGAATTAAAGGACCAAGAACAGATCCTTGTGGTACTTCAGTCTTAACTTCTGTGATGCAATAATTCTCACTATTCACACAAACTACTTGTCTACGATTATCAAGATAGAACTAATAATTTGAGACCAGTGTCTCCTATACCATAGAAAGCCAGTTTAATAATACTAGTATTGTTATATTTCTTAGCCTCTTGAATTGCCTTTTTATACTCATTCCTGCACTTAATATAGTCTAACCTAGTCCTCTCAGTCTTAAGACTTATACGTATTTAGCAATACCATAACTTGATTTTTCATGTTGAAGAGATAAGAAGAGTGCCATGAATTATTTTTTCTTCTCACCTTATTTTTTACGCTTGCATTAAGTACCTTACACTTCATTTTAGGTATACAGCCATTAAAAGTTTTTAGAAACGTATTATAGAACGTTTCAAAAATAATTTTGGCCGTAATTTTATTTTCAGTACAATGATGCCTATACAAAATATCATGCGAAGAAAGGGCGCAAAGGGAGTCTCTGAACTTAGAAATTTTATCATAACTTAGAGGTCTTGGGAAATCTATTTTCCAATTGACGTTTCCATTACATCCTACATCAGACCTAATTATATAATTATATAATATGAAGATTTATGATCTGAGAACGGAAATATGGTTACTTGACTTAAATTGACTCTAACATTAGTACAAACATTGTCTAGGCAGGCTAAACCTCGGGTGGGTTTAAAATTGGCATAATTAAGATCAAATTGCCTTAATAAGTTTCTGAATTCATTAACACTACGCTTATCTGTTGTTACATCAAAAACTAAATTGATGTCACCACCAAGTACTAGGCCAAAATTTCTCGAACTTGGCCTACTCAGACAATTCATTAAGCTATTATTTTTTTCTAAAAATATTTCACAATTTCCATATCTATAAAGAGGAGATCTATAAAGCGACACTATTACCAACTTAAGATAGATGCAAAATGTAGTTCATCACTGAGAAAATCTAACTCCAAAATATTGACTGAAAACATACTTATCTTGTCAATAAAAATTGCTACACCGCCCCTAGTGTGTACTTTTCTACAATAGCTACTTCCTAACCAAAAATTCTCAAGTTGCTCAGTCATTTTAGGTTTGAACCTTGCGAAAAATAAGCCAAAGCTGAAAATGGGTACATTTGTTCTATTTGATGTTCTGAACAACATATAAAAAGTCCCCTAGCCTCCCATGGGCGCTTCATAGAATTCCAGGCGGCTGAATTGCTGGAGCGCTGGAGAAATGCAAGGAATCGCTCTTAATTCCAAACGAATAGGCCTACGGAGTTCAAATAGGGCTCAAATGAAAGAGAAAGGAAAGGGCTTTATTTTGATATGTTCATTATTTTAATTCTGCATCATGTGCTCTCACACAAAGGAATAAAACTGTTAAAAACAACTAAAATAATCCATAAATAATCTCTTTAGTATTTTTCTTTGTGCTCTGGAAGGCTGGGTATCGCAGATATTGCAAAAACTTGATACAAATCTTTTGAAGCAAACTTTGATCTTTCCAATGACGTGTATATATGTAGGTCCACTAATTGTGAAGATGTGAACGTTTAAACAAAGCACGTTGCGCTTTCCCATAATTCGCGTGACCACTGTGCACCTGATTGTATCTGCCGGTAGGCTGCGTCATGTTCTCCGCCACTTTCTCGTTTCTTTATTTTTTAGTTGTAGAAGCAAATATTTTACAATCATCATTAGGTAATTATAATCATCGTTAGGTAATTGTAATCATCATTAGGTACTGAGTTACTTCAATGCAATACAACGGGTGCTTAGGAAGCATGGCTGCAGTGATGTACAAAGTAAAGCATAACTTTTTAAGGTACATAAATTCCTACCTTGTTTCATTAAAGGCGAAGTTCGATCTCGTCTGCTTCATCTCCATAGTCAACTAGGGCCTTTTCATCTCAAATCAGGCAAAATCACGAAAAAGTTGTCAGGTGACCATGAGCAATATCATTCAAAAAAATATATGTGAAAGGCACATGTGTATAATGAACATTCCCAAGATATTTCAGAAAAATATCCAATGGGGGCAATGATATTCACATTCCAAGATGGCGTCGCGCCCCGAAAATGACACCAATAAAAATACAAGAAATCAGTCATAACTCAGGAACCGTTACAGATACAGCAATGATTTTTGCACCGTTGCAAAGCTAATTAAATCTACATATAGTTGTGGGAAGCACGTTACAGTACAGCGAAAGGAATTGTGGGAATTAAGGAAAATGGCGGTGAAAAGTGCAATTTTCAAAAATCAATAACTCAAAAACCCCACCCTCATTTTTTTAAATCGCGGAAATATCCAGGAAAGGGTACACTATGAAATAAAAACGTAAAAAACGGTAGTATTTTGGTAGTATTTTTACTATGAGCCATAATGGAAGATGATAGAACATGGTTTGCGGCAAACATGTACGCATACAAACAACAACCTAGCGAAGTGTGGACACATTTAAAAACAAGGGAAGACATCCAATGGGAGATAAGAATATGTACAGTACTCACCAACGTAATTAAACCCCTTTCCAAATGCTAAATGCTGCCTCAACTGCTCTAAGTATGTTGTGTGCCAGCCGCTGATGGTACTTGCTTCTTATCATTCTCTTTTCCAGCACTGAATTCAGGAAGGGCTGCAGGTGATACTTTGTAAAGCAATATTAGGTTCTATAGACAGTTGAATTCGTGGACAGTACCCATGCTCTACTTGCAATCCACAAGGTACGAGAACATCTAGTTCAAGGTGGTATCGACTGGCAGATTATTACTTATATTTCAGATGGAGCGGCATCGCATTTTAAAAACAGGTATCAGCTATTTGAATTTGGAAAAAATATGATTGAAATGAAGCGTAAATGGTTATTCAGTGCAACAGGACATGGCAAAGGGCCCTGTGATGGCATTGGTGGGCGGGTGAAACATTTTGCATCAACACATAACTTGCGAGGTAAGGACACGTTAATTCAAAATTGTATAACATTTATTGGTGAAGTCGGTAAATATGTGCCTAATATTACTTTACTACATGTGTCATTTGACGAACTTGCTGGATTCAGAGCTAGAAAACAGAATGAATGGACAAAAGTACCAGCGGCGGCTGGCATTCAATCTCACCACGTTTGGGTTGCAAGCTCCAGCAGCTCCAGCTCAAGCAGTGTAACTATGGCAAGACACGCGAATCACACAGGTCAGGCTGTTTTCTTCCCAGTGTGCTCCCAAGTAAAGTCCTTCCATGTCGGTGACTTTTCTTAGAATGAATTTATTGCATGTCTTTACGATGATAATTGGTGGGTTGGGATGGTGACTGGTGTACATTTTGAGCATGATGATGTTACTGTCAATTTCATGCATCCACATGGTCCAGCAAGCGGATTCCGATGGCCACAACATGATGACAGATTACGAGTGTGTGTGAAGAATGTCCTTTTTAAAATGACTCATTCCCCTGTTCCTATCACAAACACAGGTCGGTTGCACACCTTTCAGTCAACAGACTTAGAGCAGTTCAGGCAGCATTTAGCATTTGGAAAAGGGATTAATTACATTGGTGAGTACTGTACATATTCTTATCTCCCATTGGATGTCTTCCCTTGTTTCTAAATGTGTTCACACTTCGCTAGGTTGTCGTTTGTATGCGTACATGTTTGCCGCAAACCATGTTCTATCATTTTCCATTATGGCTCATAGTAAAAATACTACCAAAATACTACCGTTTTTTACGTTTTTATATCATAGTGTACCCTTTCCTGGATATTTCCGCGATTTTAAAAAAAAATTGAGGGTGGGGTTTTTGAGTTATTGATTTTTGAAAATTGCACTTTTCCCCGCCATTTTCCTTAATTCCCACAATTCCTTTCGCTGTACTGCAACGTGCTTCCCACAACTATATGTAGATTTAATTAGCTTTGCAACGGTGCAAAAATCATTGCTGTATCTGTAACGGTTCCTGAGTTATGACTGATTTCTTGTATTTTCATTGGTGTCATTTTCGGGGCGCGACCCCATTTTGGAATGTGAATATCATTGCCCCCATTGGATATTTTTCTGAAATATCTTGCGAATGTTCATTACACACATGGGCCTTTTACATATAATTTTTTGAACGATATTACTCATGGTCACCTGACACCCCTTTGCCCGATTTGAGATGAAAAGGCCCACTAATTTATTTTGTAACAATTCATGACATCATCCACACATTTTGGAGCACTAGATTCCAGTCCTTCTACATTTGCAGGTGCTTCTTTCGTTGCAGTTGCGGAATATGATGTGTAGAAGCTCGTCGGGTGCATTTGGTAGTATGGTGGGCTGGGGAGTATATTTGCCATCCAAAAGCTTCCATCTCCATTGTGAAGCATCCAGATCATTTCCTAGCCACTGTTGGGTTTGGTGGTAAACTCAGAGTGAATGTTGACATGTTACAGCTGACTTTGGAGGCAGACTTGCTAAATTAATTGAGGTGGTTACACTGTAAAAAGTGGAAACACGAAATGGATGGAAGTTACTCCGCTTTATGGAGAAATAAAAGTCGAAAATTAGCGTTTTGTTGTATTTACTCTTTAACGTGGATATAGTGTAAACCTTTTAATAGAAAGATTGGTAAAATTAACTCCATTTTAAAGTTAAACACTTGCTTTGTAATAGCTTAACCTTAACAAAAAATGGGTTGAAACTGGCCAAAGTGATTTGTCCGTGAACGTTCAACTTATTTTACGCTTAAAAATTGGTCATTTTCTAATCGTAATGTAAGCTAAGCTGGCAATTTTGAGGTTACGTACTTTTGTGGATGAAGTTTAAGCCTTAGTTGGATACTCTATAATCCAGTAACAGGAGTAACTTTACTTGCTTGTCAATGAACGTCAAGCCATTTTGAGTGTTTACATTGCCTTTACACTGTGAACAGCAAACAGTTTACTGGTGGACCGAGAAATTAAGTTGGGTATAAATCTTTACACTGTAGCAAACGTATCTCTCCTTTTTCCACGAGACATTCCTCGTAGTAAAATCAGAAACGTGTTAATAATTAACCTCCTTCACAGTAAGACCATAGTTCGCTCGGAAAGCCAGAGCCATCAACTGCCTTCGTAGCTAAGTGGTTAGAGCGTCTGGCCAGTGTGTGGTTGTAGACCCTGGATCGAAACCCGACCACTTCAGCTTTTTTTTTAATTTTAAATTAATATTTCCTTTTATTCTTTTCTACTTTTAAAAAATTCTCGGATTGAATTAAATACGTTGGAACGCTCATATATATATGTATACACGCATTTTGAAATTTTACAGAGAGTAAAACGTTCAACCGAAAACTGGCTGAATGTAGGTTAATCCAAAAAGGGGAGGCAGCTCAGCTGCCTCCATTTTTTGGATGAACGCTGTGTCTCCTATTTTTACAGTGTATTGCGGTCTTAGCCACACATATACTGTACTTGTAAACCCTCAATTCGTCTAATGATGTAAAACCACGGCCGTTATAAAGTTCAATGAGAAACTTCTCTCCCGCTTCTGATACTCTGTCACAATCTGCGTCAATTCGTATTAAATACATCCACAGTTTTCTTTAGTTGTGCGTTTTTTTCGAGAATACTCCAAGACATTTTTCCCTTTCATGTAAATAGCAGAGGTCGTATCACTTCCACTCATGGCGTCCACAAACAGTATATAGTTTTTAATATCACCAATCTCGTTCTGAATATCTGTAATAGCGTATAATCGCGATGCATGTGATCCAACATTGGGCATAAGGAGTTTGATGGTAGCTTCATTAGGGATCCTGTCCAGAAGCATTACCAGAATGTCACTAACTGAAGCTACCACTGTCACTTTGCGCTTACATTCGACTTTTTCCGAAGCAGTAGTACCTATTAGGGCATCAGCATCTCCCTTGGTTTCCTTCTGTAACCGTACTTGCCCGATATTCACTCGGAGTTCAAATAATTCAAAATCTTGATTTAAGTGAACGTCGATGCAAGAGGGCGG
>JAGDQP010032158.1:10090-21484 GCA_022664845.1 Lepisma saccharinum
ATGCAGTTTTCGTACACTACACTTCTCAAGACGAATTTTCAATTGTTTTATTAGCTGCATTTTGTTTGAGCTGTTTGACAGAAAATCCCCTTTACTACGTGTAACCATTTTTGCACCTTCAACTAAAATACTTGCACAGCTACGTTTTCTTGCCCTTCGGATTTGTTCTTACTCTTTCGTAGTAGCCCCACCATAACCGTCGAAAACTACAATTCAATTGATGATTTGGTACAGTGAATGATCACTTAACTCACATAGGATTCAAAAACTTGTTCGTACGTAGCTGGACTTGGCCAAACAACATTCCGAAGCAGCATACCTTCATCCACTATAATTTAATATTCATGGGACAAAATTTCTTTGATATGGTCGTTACTAGGGGTGCCCGACGTGAAGAGATCACAGACTGAAGACTTGTCTTTTTTCATAATTCCGTGTTTCGGAATAACGCCGGTGGATATGGAGCTAGTTCGTAATTTAGATACTTGTTCAGATCTTCATCTGTTTTCATCACACATGCTATTAGCATAAACAGTTGATTCGTATCTACTTGAACCACATTCTCATGCATCTAAATACATGTACCTGTATGTGACATAGGTTTTACTCAGTCAGATCTCTTCAATTTTGAGTTTCCAAAATCCTTCCCAATCATTCTCTCTACACAGGCTTTCCCCAAAGTTTCCGCGAAATCGCAGTTTACCGAAGCATCAGCAACAACTCCAGTCGCAACAGTGATTAAATCGTTAGTGTTCACGTCAAATGAACTATGATCATTGAGCCATATAACACATTTCTCGAAGTCTTTGTAGTCACGTTTTGCCGGGATTCTCGAAGATCGACATGTTCGGACGATGATGAAGAGATCCCACTCAAGTTTTCGAACTCTTCACACATCCGCAAAGTTATAGTTAGAGAAAGCACCCATTGAGCCAGGGTACTGTCCGTTATACCTCGTCGTCTCGTAAGTCCTTCAGAGGTTTCAATTGCTCGCATTAGTTATTGTTCCACACCCATATCACTCCATACATCACTCCAGAATTTTTCACTTCTTCTTATCGTGAAATAACCTTGAACAGCGAACTTCTCATATTCTTCTGCAGGAATTTTGGACTTCAAATTTTGCACCTCTTGAACGTACAAATGCGCACTTTTTGCATAACTTAGGTGACCTGCAGCATGTAAATGAGGGAACATGCTTTTTACGCTGTAAAGTTGCAGTTCCCAGTGTCCGGTCCTTTCTGCTCTAATAAACTGACGAATCACATTCACCTGAATAACATATTGTATCCAAATCACTGTACTAAAGTGCGACTGTTAGATGATAGGTCGTTTCATTCGTTTTCCAAGATAGATGAAAGTGTCATGACCGCGATGGACTTGCAGACGTCATCACAAGAAACTTCAGTTTTCAAGAATTCTGCATGCAAAGTTTTTATCTCTTGCATGTCGGCTGGGCAAAGATTCTTTGGATGAGAAAACTGTAGCTGGAGTAAGGCCTCCTGAGTAAGAAAGTGTGCTCTTAAAGCTCGTGCGTATGAGTGTCCAGTCAGCATGTGAACTACTGAGGCTTTAGCATATACCTCGCTCCACAGATCAGTTAAGCCACTACCTTCCATGATATATCCTATCGCTCCCATGACGGACATAAGAAGATGAAATCCTCCCAAACGCACAAAAAATGTTCAAATCACTCCCTTCTCACGCAGAAGCAATCATCTCGACGGCCTTAATATACAACGGTTGATCAAATGTGATGAAGCAAAAGTGATGTTGGTTATTGTGACCAATATCGAGAGCAAATTGCATAGCCGTGTACAATGCACTCAAATTTCCAGGGTACAGATTGATGAAGAGTAGGGCGTCACCTTGTGATCTTTCACATGAACGCTTGTTGTCGAATGCGATCTTCATGTATACATTTCATGACAGAGTGCAGACAGGTGATTTCCACTTCCCAGTGGCCCATAAGAGGTCCAAGGAAACAGCTCTTGAAAGGCTCTCGACAGAATGTTGGCCCAGATCCTTTATAACGATGTCGGTGAGACCTGAAAGTTGAGGCTTACGGTACCATTTAATATCTACTTTTCCTTTTACAGTCTCTTCAGCGGAAGGGGTCTTGAAAATACGTTGTAATGGTGTTTTCGCGATTTTCTCGGGAGGAGTGGTCGACAGTACGCCTCCCAAGCTGTGGAACGTGCCAAAACCGTCGATTGTTCGAATATTCAAATCTGCATTATCGAAAATTTGTTGAATAAAGCAACCATGAGTTCCCTTGCTGTCACTATTTTCTTCAATCGTGAAAATTTCGTATCTTTGAACTTCATGGTATGAAACAAAGAATCCTAAGTTTTGAAGAACGTCGACGAGCTGTTTAGAAGCAAAGTGTCTGTGAGCCAAGACACCTACATTAAGCAAAATCGGAGGTAGAACTGAACCAGGTCTACATCCACTTAAGATAGCCTGACCAATTGCTGCTTGTTTTCTTTTAATAAGCGGCGCTGTTTGTCACCTGCAAAAAGAAACAACGAATATCACGTGAGCGCTGGAGAAAGATCAGTGTAGGTGCAGTGCGTCGCTTAAACGCTCATATCTCCGCAAGTAGTGGGCCTACATATACAATATACACGTCATTGGAAAGATCAAAGTTTGCTTCAAAAGATTTGTATCAAGTTTTTGCAATATCTGCGATACCCAGCCTTCCAGAGCACAAAGAAAAATACTAAAGAGATTATTTATGGATTATTTTTTGCTTTTAACAGTTTTATTCCTTTGTGTGAGAGCACATGATGCAGAATTAAAATAATGAACATATCAAAATAAAGCCCTTTCCTTTCTCTTTCATTTGAGCCCTATTTGAACTCCGTAGGCCTATTCGTTTGGAATTAAGAGCGATTCCAGCGATTCCTTGCATTTCTCCAGCGCTCCAGCAATTCAGCCGCCTGGAATTCTATGAAGCGCCCATCTGTTTTAATAGGAATTCTTGTCCCAGATGAGAGGTAGAGAAGGAGATTATTCTTTGTCACACAGGAGGGAGAGGGCAGGCAGACATTCTTCTGAGCACTTGTTGTTAACTCAAGCTGTTCGCAGGAGGATGGGTCACTCACAGTTTTTCTCTCTTCGTTTCTCCATTCCAGTTAAAGACCGATATGGAACGAGTAGAGTACCGAGAGAGTGGGGGAGGGGGTACAGAAAACTCTAGGGAGGGAAGAACATTTTCCTTATTCTTTTTGTCTTCTTTGTTCAACGCGACACTTCGTCTTCAAGGGACCCGGTGTCCGTTTGCGGCCAGCTGACTTGAATTTCCCAGGTTGTCATATGTTCATTTGCACTGTTATTTACACGTAAATCATAAATACTATATTTTCTTCCGTTCACTACGAGATGCCTATACCGTAAACAAGCCCTGTGTCCCTGTTCCCTTGCATCTGTCATGTGCTGCTTCAACTCTTGCCTTACTTGTCTTACATTTTGAGAAAAATCTTCCCCCTTGAATATCGTTGAGCCTCGCAATAGTTTTCGTTTCCGTAAGACCTCTTCTTTAGCTTTATCTCGGACAAATCCACCAATTATTGGACGTGGTCTATCGCTTCTATTGCGGCCTAATCGATGCACTCCTTGTGGATCATCCGGGTAAGTGGGGTTCGAAGGCGCGATTGTATTATATCCCGAACTTTGCTTTCGGATAGTTCCCATGTCTCATTTTCTTCTTCTCCCACACCAAAAATTACAATATTATGTCTTCTTGACTGTTTTCGAGTTAATTAAGTTTACTTTCAAAATAGTCCGTGTAACAGTGGAGGTCCTTTATTTCATTTCCTGCCAGTTTGTTCTCTTCTTCAAGATTATATTCACGCTTCTGAAGAGTAACCATTGTTCCATTCAGCTTTTTCAGCTTACCCACAATGCGTTCATTCGATAACTTCTCTTCATTCATTACCTCCTTCAATTGCGCGAACTCACTTTTGAGGGATCCGGATTTAATACTACCCCCGAAATAATCAATAATGTCACCACAGTGAAACCGAACGCAAATGATAGTTTCACTGTGTCACTCGCATGGAAAACTTCTATTTTCGATTTCTTTTTTACAGCACAACCACAGTATTGTTCGATTCTCATTCTCCACTCGGCGGTTGAGATACCCATTTCCGACATTTTATCGCACAGACCTTCTCTGAACTTTTCACCGAGGAGAGCAATAAAATCCGTCCTCACTCAACGACAACCACTCATTAATACAAACATGGGCTAATTTATGAGGGGCATTGTCCCTCAGTCATTTCAGAATGACTTAAAATGTTTCATTTTAAACGATAAAGTAATTGCCACCCAGGGTCTCTCTCGTAAATCCGTACAAAATTTAATCAAAGTCGTCAGAGTTGTTTCTGAGATAAATAATGTAAATATTCAAGGAAAGCTCAGAGCGTGAAAGTGATTTAGTTGAACAAGGTTCATTGGCCGTTGGTGATACAGCACTGTTTCATTTGGAACTTCCTTCGAGGTGACTTGAGATTACCCAACTCAACTGAGCTGCTTACAACTGAAAAATGAAATTGAAGCACCTTTTGATCTTGTGGGTATTTTCACTGAGGTTTTCCTACCGTTTCTTAGTTCCAGCACAATGCCGAAATGGTATCTAAATAAGGTTTTGGTTAGTCTCAATCTCTTTCAAGGGAGACAACTCACAAAACTTGTAGTAGCCTTAATTCGTAACCTTCATGTTTAGCCTGTATATGTAAATTAATAGCAGCTAAACGTTCTTCCTCCTATTCTGCACAAGTGTTGAAAAGTGTCAAGATAATTCCAGAAAGTAAAGAAGTCCAAAAGCATTTATGAAGGTTTACTTCTTCAATTATTGAAATGGTGAAATGGCCTGACGAAGCGATACACAAGTGTTTGGAAGCACTTCTGTGCGAGTGTGGAGGTGATAAAATGGATATCGCAGATGGTATCATTAATTTTATGCTGCAATAGTATGTTGAACTTTCCAGATAGAACATTAACCAGATAAGAATTAAGTTGGCGTTCATAAGTTGATAAAGATTACGATCCACCTGGGGGGTATCTAAAAGATAGTTCAAAATACAGTCGTGGTTAAGACGATCATTCCTATAACCTTCTTAGTAGTAACACGTATTGTTCTAAAGCCGAAGGTGATGACGCTTCTAAAACATAATACATAAAACTATCAATGTGAACAACATTTTTATTTATTAATACTTATTAGTGTTCACGTGAAAGCACAAAGAGAAAGCAAATGATACACACTTTTAAATGTCCTGATTCTTACAGCTTCAATTTTTGTGAACAATATAATTCTGTATGCTTCCTAATTTGATAGTTTGATCATCGGATACTCAAATAAGTAGAAGGAATAACCTACACATGAATAAAGTAAAACATTAGGTCAATATTATTTTTACATATCACCATAGAGTTATAAAATCTCTCCACTAGAGCCAGGCTTCGCGCTGCTGATGCGGCGCTACTTGAAAGTTAAGCGAGAGAATGTTTGTTTGGCAACAACACGTATTATGAGTTGCTATCATATGGCTGCTGTGCTTCGCTATTTGGCATTGTTTTAGTTGATTCGTTTGTATTTGAGAAGAAAATGCCAATCTCCTGTGCAGCTCACGGTTGTACTAAGAAATATAAGAAAGGAAGTAATGTATCGTTTCACAAATAAATGATCATTTAATATTATTCCGTGAAAAATGTTTCATTATGTAAGACGTTCTTTCGTGTAGTTTATGTCTGCTAGAAATATAAAAGAAAACACAAATCTTTAATTAGAATTACTTGATGCGAAGGTATTTTATCGTGTTAGATCCATAGTTATAAAACTGTCCCATAGTTATAAAGAGAAATATACATAAAAATAAGTATTCTTACATTCAGCAATAATGGATCGTTTTCATTTAGGCCTATTGGAATTAAAGTTGTTATATTCGTGTGGAAAAAATATATCTGTCTATTTAAAATTTAAATAGTTCCAAGCCCATAATGTGCTGTTGAATTTTATTGATGGCTTTAGGCACCGAAGACTCAGGTCGGGATCGGGGAGGAAAAATGATTAGGGAAGATGTCGGCCAGGGCCTATGTTGAAGGTGCCATCCCTGCATTTGCCTGGTGTGCCTGAGCAAAGAAATAAAAAAAAAACTCAGTCAGGATGGTCGGCCCATGGAATCGAACCCATGACGTCCCGAATGCTATACACTGAGCCACGGCGACTCGGTAAGAACTGTGCTGTTGAAAAGACTTGTTAAATTATTAGGAACAATGATGATGATGATGAGTGCTCTGCCCGAAGGTAGCTCTCGATCTGAAGATCCCAGAGCTAGGTGAACCGATGGTGATTTGTCATTGCCTTCCATCGCATGAAGATGACGTCCTAAGGACGGGACCTACAGTTTAATGTGGATTCCAAACCACTTGTGTCCCCGCTGGGAATCGAATCAGGAACACCCTGATTACACTATTAAGAACAATAGAAACAAATTTAACACTGCAACAAAAATAGATAAGAAACGCTTCTTATCGGTCACCCTGGTCGGTAAGAGGAAACCTCGTGAATTCTACCTTATATACCTGAAGTCGAACACAGTAAAATATTTAATAGACATGACTTGTTTATGTATAAAGTCAAAACAGAACATTTGAAAAGCTAGAACAAACAATGTCGTTTTTAGTTTTAAGACAAAGACTTTTACCCTAAATTTAAAGACAGTCTTCTTCATTTGCAAATAACTTTTCCGGCATCTTCTAAAGTAACCAGGGAAGCCAGTTTTTTTCTTTCTTTTCTTTTTGATCTATATAATGTCACCTTTCGATCATCGAGCTCTACATAAACTATACAGGAGTGAGTACTTGGTGTTGAAAGATAGACGCCAGAGCAAATATTTAAATTCGTTTGTCCACTTCCAGTCTAATCCGATGTGGACCAAATCTTCAGTTCTAACTCAGTTTTATACGCTTGATATCGCTGTGTGGCCCATTTTTTTATTTAAGTCTTAATTCCTGAGTTATTATGTAAGAGTATATCGTACTCTGCATACAATAGAAAATGCTGCAAATAATATTTATGTTGTTTTTATTTCAGAATTAAGACGTAAATTTAAAACACGGGCCACACAGCGATATCAAGCGTAAAAAACTGAATTAGAATCGAAAATTTTGTCCATATTGGTTTAGACTGGAAGTGGACAAACCAGATTGTTTCCTCTCCGCTCCCTAGCTTCACATATTCATGAAATTTTCAATGGCTGCAGTCAGTCCAGTATCGTATTAATGGAGGTCGATGCTTTCGATAGATGGTAGAACTTAAATATCAAGTTAAAGCTGTTCGAAAACTAGAGATAATTTTATGTTCATTTTAATGACAACGTGTGGTCTTGTTTCAATAATATTTATGTGAAAACTGCCGAGAGTGCCGACTACTAGTGTATATCCGACGACCGTTGCCCATACCCTATTTTCAATTTTATAATTTTCTTTGTAAATTTATGCAGGTAAACCGTTGGTTGTATAAATTACAGCATTAGTATTTTGTGTGTGTAATATTCATGTCACTTGCGTTGAATCCCTAATGTTGTATAATATTTTTAAATATATCTCTAATTTTTTTAAAATAAGTTATTCCTCTAAGTATCAGCATTACATTTAACAAATAAAAACGGGGATGGCATTTTGAACATAGGCCCAGCCCGACAGCTTCCCGAATCCTTTCCCCTTCCCTCCCCTGAGCCTTAGATGCCTAAAGGTCATTAATAAAATAAAATAAAATATTTTCTGAAAACAAAAATAATAGTTATCAAGAACGTTTTATATGTGATTTTTATATTAAATTATACCTTATACTGATCAATTTAATTAGGAATTGTTTGTATCTTACGTGTTGAACTTAACTAAGGTGAACTCGAATGCGAATTCTCAATTGTTTTTCTTCACAAGAAGATCGTGCGTGGCACATACAAATGATATAATACCAGGCAGCGCACGGCTTGGTGTTTCCGTCGTGCCAAACAGAGAAACAGTTGAATGTTCAACTTGCGCCACGCTGGGAATTAAAACCCACGTAGACGGTGGCGCCAACCCTGCCTCTAGTGGAGTTTTATAACTCTATGCATATCACTAATTATAATGACAGAATTATACAACTAAAATCTTCCTTCCTTTTGGTTCTTTCAAATGACTGGACTAGTACAAACTTTCGCCTAGAAGTCATTGCATACATACGCTAGTATATCTATATTTGTAGAGGCCTCGTTTTCCGTGTATAAATACAAATCATTGTATAATTCTATATAAATGGTGTATATATACTACAAAGTAAATCGTCCAAAGAAATCATAATATTTTGGTTAAACTGCAACAATTAATTACGTAAATATTTAAGAAAAACAATAGAAACATAACAATGGATATCACTATGCAAATTTAGAAGTGTTCTTATTTTAACATATGCTGTGCAATGACGTATTTGTAATGAAGAAGTTAAGGTCAATTTAATTCAAGAGACTTCATACTTTACCGCTTTCCCTCGTTTTGATCGGCTATTTCTTGAAATGAAGGTAATATAATTTCTGTTATTGTTTTTATTATCATTTTACATTTTAATACATAAGTTGAGCTCTTGCCTGAACACTGATGAGGGAAAATTGCTTTCTTTGAATGGTAATTGATTCTATAATCGAGTTCTGTCATGGTCCTAGATGGTAAAAATGTTCCTGATTCTAATCTAGAATTGAAGGAAAGACATCCATCCAGGAAGAAACAATACACTCACAGGATGCTGATACAAGGCTTCACAAATATCCATTGTGGATTTACTAACTTCTATTTACCCACTTCGAGAGTTCACCTAAAATGGAAAATAATGTTGACAATGTGCCAAACGGACCTGGTTTTACCTCAATCGAAAAGCTTGCTCCAAAACTACTTCGAAATAATTGTCTATATTTTGTTAGGGCACTTTAGAGATAATTGCCTTCAATAATAGTAAGTGGATGTGTCTCAAGCGGTCGAAATATGATGTCCGGATCTTCGAAGTACATATTAACAAGGCTTTATAGAAATTATATGTTACCAGAAAATAGTAATTGATATTCCACCCAGAAAAAAGGTAAATATATGATGGTTTACTGTTACATTTCATCAGATGGAGAAGGCTCCCTAAAGAGCAGGTCCATTATGTACAGTTGATTGCAAATTATGTTTGCTGGAGCAATGAATGTTTAAATCAGCTACTAAGCGTTGCATGTAGAAAGCAATTAAAAATGCAAGTTAAAGTATTCAATATTTATAATAAGCTAATTATTGGTTTTACTGTAGACAAAACCAAAGCGTCCCCGAGTAAATTCAAATTATCTTATAACGCACCCAAAAGAAAGAGTTAAAGTCATTGGGACAGATGCAGTCCAAACGAACGTGGCCTGCCAGATTCAGAGTCAAAGTCCTAGATTTTCCAGCGGTGTTCATGACTATTCCAATGGTGTATGGCTTATCTCTGTTGAACTTGTGGCTATTGAAATCTAGAATACTAAGCGATTGAAAAGGAACTACCGGTTCTAAAGTCACATTCATAGTGTTCCTCACCGTTGTAAACAATGACAAATCCAACGGTGTAGATCATATCTGTCGGACTTATAGTTACATATATATATATTAGGGGCACATACGGAGAATACTAAGCGATTCAAAAGCACCTGCCCCTTTAGAGTAAACCTGATAATTTTCCCCACCGTTTCAGACAATGACGAATCCTATTCAGAAATGGAGAATACTAAGGAATACTGAGATCTAGGGAGACAAACATACCATGTCAAAATACATAGGAAAAATGAAAAAAACTAAGTTAATGAAAAGGACCAATCAGTTTGAGTCAAAGTCATAACTTTCCCCACCGTTTGAGATAGCGACGAAAGCAACGATGTATGGTTCAACTTTGTCGGACTTGTAGTTGCTGAGATCTCGAGGGGGGGGGGGCAGAGAGATAGAACAAACCCTATATCTTTCTTTATTCACTGACGTCCATGCGGGCGCGCTAATAAAATGATTTGCATTCACAAAGAAATTACATTTCAGTACTATTTTTGTCATAGTTCTTCTTTATCCTTTACTGGGAATATATGCATTGAGAACGGTAGACACTGGTGAAGATAGTATATCAACATTCGCCAGCTGTCATTAAAAGTAACAAAAGCAAACTTCAATCTGGATGGCCACGGTGAGAGAATTTGAAGCCGTCCCGCATATCCAATGCAGATTTATGACTTTTTAAAAAGACATTTATGGTCTTTAGGTATTTTAGGCTCAGACCAATAAGGTGAAAGATGAGAGTTGTAAGATCAGAGTTTAGTTAGTAGGTACCATCCCAGAATATGCCTCATATGACTGGAAAACCCCTTCAAAAGAACCTCAGACAGGATGGGCAGATGCTGGGATCGTTTCCAAGACCTTCAGGTTATTAAGGCAACGCTCAAGGACCTTTTCATACTATTTATTATCTGTACGATTCAATTATTCAAGAACCATTTCATTTTCATACACGTAACAATGTTTTACACAATCTTAAGGACATTTCGATGGCTAAGCCAACGCTATACGAAGTGAGCTACAACCACTAGGAACTTAATTTTACTCTTCCAATGATTAACAGTATTCTTTAAATAGGAGGTCGGACAATTAACTTCGCGAACTAATATTAGAAAAAGTTGTACATACCTCATTGCTTAAAATCACTAGGATCACCTTCGAGGTACTCTTTTTGAGAAGCTATGCACGGATGCCAGTGCCTAGTCCACCCTTCAACCCAATTATGGGACTTGCTTTCTGGAATGCCCACCAGTGCCGTTGTCGTATTACTCTTGATGTCCTGAAGGTCATAAATATATCTTCAATGTTTATTTTGTAACGAGGGTGTTCCAATACAGTTATTTGTTTCCTGGCTGAAAAATCCAGTACAAACAGTACTGTGTGAGCGGAACTGTGGTGCCATTTTTCCACACACCTTGTAGATACTATGGTTTTCATTCAAGATTGCCTAAGTGTTTCTCTATCGATTGTTTTCTATGATTCTCCCACTCAACCGAAGAATT
This sequence comes from Lepisma saccharinum, assembly GCA_022664845.1. Classification (NCBI taxonomy): domain Eukaryota; kingdom Metazoa; phylum Arthropoda; class Insecta; order Zygentoma; family Lepismatidae; genus Lepisma; species Lepisma saccharinum. The sequence goes on from JAGDQP010032158.1 coordinate 21,190, forward strand.
TGACGTATAATTCGACGAATGTTTGCAATCTTTCCCTCAGATCTGCCTGTTACTGGCCGCCCTAAGATCTTTCCATTAGTGACGTTTTCTCTCCCCTCACAGAAACGTTTAATCCATTCCTACACTGCCGTTCTCTTCATGGCACTGTCTTCATCAACGTGCACCAACATGTCCCTCTCTTGCACAGTTTAACGAGAAATTTAAAGTTTGTTCGTTGCTCTTATTTCGCGGTTAGTTCAGACAATTTCCCCGGCGGGACAAATACACACGCAACAACAATAATGCACGCAACTCA
>JAGDQP010032159.1:0-21484 GCA_022664845.1 Lepisma saccharinum
GACAGGACATTTTGTTGTATGTGTCGTCCTTGTTTCTGTCTACTTGCACCCACTTTTGTTTTTTTAATGGATGCGTTATTTAGACGGTAAAAAATTGTCAACCATAATATCTGCTATCCTATATATGAATTTGAATATGATGCTAGAGCACTTCGGGCAAAATTAGCGCTGTCCTGTCTGAATGCTGGGACAGGACATTTTGTTGTATTTGTCGTCCTTGTTTCTGTCTAGGTGCACCCACTTTTGTTTTTCGAATTGATGCCTTACCTAGGCGGGAAAAAAATTTCAACCTTAATATCTGGTGTTTTGAATATGAATCTGACGCTAACTTCACGCCGGTTACCCTTTGATACATTAGAGTTTTTCATCTGTTGTAAATAACACTTTACCAAAAGTTAACAATTAAAATTTCCTTATGTTTTATGTCAGTTATTTGTGTGACTTGGTTTCTTAGCTATATCATATTAACAACGAAGAGATGCATGTGGATTACGTATAAGCAGAGTATGAAGTAAAAAATATGCTTGGAAATAAGAGTAATGCGTCAAGCGAGAGGTCTTTCCTAAATGATCTTGACCCCCCCAAGCAAAAACTGAAGTGACGCCACTGTGTACTTTCCATAAAAAAATGTTTGTGAAGGGAATGAATACTTAGATCTGGAAAGAGTACCTCCCCCTCCCCCATGGTTATGAATAGGTTTAGGCACGTTGGATTTCCGAAGGGATTGTGATTCAGAATAGGCTGAATGAAGCTGTATCTCAAATAGTGATTTGGTGCCTAATATAATCTGTCGTATGATGTTGATTCTCATTGAAGTGTTATGGGAATGAATCGAAGAAGAACCTCAATTGTAGTTGTTTGTTGTAAGAGATGAATTGGTGGAATGAAGAAAATAGAATGAAACAGGAGAACCACGAGAAAAATCATTCACACTGTGTTTGTCCACCACAAAACACTGATCAAACCGACGACCTCTGACACCTGAGGTGAGCGCTCTACCATTGAACCACCGTGGCCGTTCTTTCTTGATATTATAGGTTGTTTCGTTCATCGAGGTGAAATTGGTGAGGCGTTTGTGCAAATCCGGAATATGCCATAGGAAGCTTTATTACGTATTTCGGTGGTCAGGTCTTGATCTGAGGACTTCATAATGATTTCATTCCCAGGAGATTTTACATAAGCAGTTGCTAATGGAAGCATATTTAGTAATACGTTTCGCTGTATGACATTTAGTATCCAATTTTCTAAGTAAAGGTGTGTACGCTGTAATACTGTTGAAACCATTAGCTATATCCGCAGGTATCCCTATAGTAGTGTAAGATTCAATTTTGAGAGGTCAACAAAATCTAAAGCTGGTGCTGTGGTTTGAAATGATGGACTAAATTTCCAGGTGCTTTGGATATCCTCATCAACGGTCCCTTTCCGTAATCTACTTCGAATTATAATTATTGGAGGGTGAGGTAAGCACTATTGGTTTCTGACCCTTAGGCAGAACTGTACAGGAATCCTTTCGATGTAATTAGCCCGACCCAAACGGAACAATTCACATATCCCTCAGTCACAGTTGGCCACTTTCCAAGAGCTAATAGTGCGTGCGAAAGTGGAACGGAAAGTTTACTGAGCCTCAGTGACATAGTTGTTCGAGTGTTGGTTTTGAATTCGAAAGGTTCTGGCATATATCCAAACGGCCGAGCATCCTGCGGATATATTGCCAGAGTTCTTCTTTAGTCACGCCAGACTAATTATGGTTCAAAACCTTCAAAACTGTACTCTGGCCGACTTTGTTCCGCATCTCTATTCCGGCCTGAGCCAAAGTTACCTAAAGATCATATTAACATTCAAATTTAGGAACGCAAAGGCCTTTAACGCAAATACCACATTAACTCAATTTCAAAATAGAAGCTTGTGTTTTCCCTCTTGTGTTTGAAATGTTGTTTACCGAACTAAGCACATACAGGCTTTTTTTTCAGGTACAGATTTCGTTTGAATTAGGTAGGTAGACATCGCCAAAAAAATGCTGGGTAGTTTGTCATTATACAATCAAAGATGAACAAAATATTTTAATAATTTTATAAAGACGATAATTTTGGCACGAATACTGAACTTTACCCAGCAAACCAAAAACCTAGCAAGGCGGGAGTTTTTGGTCCGGCGGTCGTCGGGAATAGACAGGACCCCGACTAGTAGTCAGGAAATAGTTGGGTGAAGGTCAACGCCGACTCATGGCCGCCTTTGGTACTCATAGCGCTGCCCCCAGTCCCCGCTGGCCGACGCCGCGCCGGCCCCACTTTTGCTGATCAAATGTCGCCGTCGGGCCTACATCGCCTGGCTTGCTGGGTAATCATTTCAATCTATGCCAAGGAAAATAATTTAGCCCAACTAGCTGTGCTGATAGTCTTAAATTCACTGTATATGTTGACATTTTTTTTTTCAACTTTTAACAGTTCTTCTGTAGCTTCCTTTTGACATCAACAAACACAAGTAGGTGATGGGCACATTTTAATTATGTTTTATGGAATGAGAGAGGAATGATTCTGCTTTTCAGTACAAGGTTTCGAGATTAACCTGGTCAGTGAATTGCTCTGTACTAGATAATAATTGACACTACTCTGTTAAAGTCACACAGATATAAGAAAACCTAAAAGAAGAAAATAGTTCTAATGAGTATGGCATACTATATTTCAATGTTCGCAAATAATTAGTTTCCATTTCAATTTTAATTACATGCTTTTACTAAATTTTACTCATGATGGTTGTGGCGAGTAAATATCTTCGTTTCTTACCAATTTTCAGATTACGTAGAGATCAGAAACTTTACACATAATCTTAAATATGATTACATTATGGTTGAATAGAAATGTCTTAGATCTTTCGATTTTTACAGTTTCTCTAAAGCAGTAATTTTAAAGTAAAAAGCTTACGCTTTTTACTTTAAAATTTCTGCGCTTTATTAGTTTCTGTGCTTACGCTATTTTTTACTTTGTGAGCACCATCTTTGGTTTCCGATTAAACTATTTTTATGATAGAAGTTTAACGAACTCCGGCAATGATTTCTAATAATATTCATTCGTATGTCATAACAAAAAGGACAATTTAATAAAATATCGGGTATAAACATAATTGTGACGTAAACTTCTAAAATAATAATAATAATAATATCAAAAGGATTGTTTAAAACATTATTTTAGTTTAATGGAGGAAGCATTTATGAGGAAAGTAGTTTGCTTACGTGTCAATATTCTCTGCCATTGGATACACACTACACAGTTCTGTCACTGAGATACCAGGCAACGGATGAATGGATATCCTAATGGATTTTTCAGAGTTCATCTTGCGTTCTCTTGGTTGTGTCTGTCTTAGAGGTATCGTGAAAATCGATAACGCACCCCATTAGGAACCCACAGTACTTGGTCTTAATTTGCTACAACAATAATGCAATGCTATTAATATAGTGATCCTGACAAATACGATATGTAAGTTTTTCATATTCCTGAACTAATTGAATAAACGCGCATTGACCTTATTTTAGGAAAAACTCGATTAGAATTCAGGAAAACAAATGTGATACAAGTGAACATCTATTGTTGTCTGGTTGTATATCTTCTCATACAAGAAATAATGTCATTTATGTTTGTTTTAGCTTAGCGTGAACACATCTTATAAATATCGAACATGAGCACACCGAATGTAATAATGACTAAACCTAGTCAGGATTACATTGTGGTTCAATGATTTTGCGTAGGTCTTTATTATACTCTTTGAAACCCTTTCCTGTGCTTGTCAATTATGTATTGGACCTAATCTGTTTCAACTTCTTTTAGATGAATTCATAGTTACCTCCATTGGCTGGACAAAATTACAAAAGGATAGTCAAGAAACGAGGTACTTGATGTTCGTGATGAAAACTGTCTTTATCTTGGCCAGGATAGAATCCAATCGCGAACGTTTGTTACTTTGGGGATGAATTTTTTTAGTTCCGTAAGACGCAAAGTTAGTTAATTATAAAAAATGCAAAATGTGTATGTGTTTAATGAAAACAAGTGAAGCAATTACTTTGTACACTACTTCATTAATATGTACTACTGGGTAGAGAATCTCAGGAAAGGAAGCATTTCAAAAAGTGGGGGGGGGGGAATTATCTGCTTTTTAACGATTTAGACTCTACATAATAGAGCCTCCTACAAGACAGTGATTCTGTTAGAATGTTCCGTTTCAAAGGGTGAAAAGCCAAAATCTGGAGAGAATAAGTAGAGTATTGCAGAAGAACTTCTATAGCTTTTAATGATAACATGTTAAAAGTTTGCGGAGGAGAGGGGGGAGGGGGGAGTGCTCGAGAATTTACGAATTACCATGACAGAATCCTTGCTGTTTAATCTGATCTTTTGAGTTCCAAGAGTATTATTCTAGAGATGTGAATTGAAGTTTCCAGAGATATGGTTCAAGTAAAACAAAAAAAAAAAAAAAAAAACGAATAATACTTTAAAGGAAATATCAAAATACACAGCAAATATTTACTTTAATATAGCTCCGATGAAGTTCCATAGATCAGAATATCAAACAAATACGAGCCAGGTTTCTAGCACATTACTTCAATAGTCCATGATTCCCAATGTTACGTCAAGTAGCTCCAGACTTCAAGTCTAAAACTATATTTATAGAACCAATTTGCAGTCATAACTTAAGTAGAACAATAGAAAAGAAGTCACTATGCTTATTACAACATATTGGTCTTAATCTCTGAATCATACTTTGTCCACGTTAGGGTTCTTCTCTCCTATGGTTTGAAGAAAGAAAGTGTTATCTATAAGGCAATACCTAACAACTTGTCACTTAACCTATGGCTAATGTAAGTGTAGAATGAATTAAACATATCTAATCAAGAAACTGTATAAGTTTTCATTTTAAACTGGAACATAGTCAGTGCATTATTCTCATTAGCAACATCACATTAAATAAGAATCGTTACTCGAATAAAACGTTTGTAACCGAGAAATAAATAAATATTCTAAAAGAAGAATATAGCGAACGTCTCATTACAGTGACGGAATATTCTATGAGCACTCTATTCTGAAAACTTTACAAAAGAGGCCTACGTACTGGCTAAATAACTTATTTAAAAGAGTAATACCTAATGCGCAGTACAGAGCTAAGAATATTCGTCTCAAGAGTTTCATTTCTCATGCTGTGAACAAGTCATAACATTCCTAGTTCTTTTTTCAAGTTCAATTCATATTTAGACACGTTCGGTAATTTATTTTTAAACGTATATTTCCGGTTGGTGATTGGCCAACCTTACGTAACATACTGTTTTCAATTCAATTCTTTTTCGCACTTTCTTTCCTTCCTTCCTGCTGTCTTTTTTCTTTCTTTCTTTTTTTCTTTATTCAGCTAAATTGTTAACAAGGCAACGTGTGTGTTCATTTTAATTTAGGCGCAGCGCGGATGAATTTATTGCACCCATATTACATGTTACTTGGACCTATCACACGTTCTGACCTCCGCAGATTAGCTTTACAAATCGTTTAAAGGAAAAGGAATCTCCCCCCCCCCCCCCTCTCCATTTCTAACTCTGTTCATGTGCGCGTTTGATTGAAGCGAAGCTTTTCATATACGTCAAGAACCCCCTAAGTGGTCTAAGGTATTCGTTACAGCCAGACCAGAATTTATGGACGCACACCTTCATTTTAAACGCATTAACGACATTCAGATTATCGTCCTGCAAATGATTCTACTGTTTATTAGAAAACAATGCTATTTCGTTTTCTTTCCAGAATTTTTATGTACTGTACCTGCATAATAAAAATAAATCGGCATTGTGATTAGTACTCTTCTTAACAAATGTAAAGATAGTACCTATTTAAGTTGAAGCATTAAACCCCTTTATTTTGTTAATTATCCATTTACTACAAAACTGCTGCGGTTTCATTTTGAATTGAATTTTATTAAGGTAGGGTCACCATAATAGATTAAATGTGGACAAATTAACTTAAAGGCTGTTTAATTAACAAATGGTTTTACAATGAAGCCTCTAAGAATTACTTGTGATATCAACATGAAATACAAACTTAAAACCAATTATAGGTAATTCTTTACATTAGTATTTTTTTTGTATTTACAAAGTCCGAAACTCTTGTGGTCATTACTTTTTAATATCTTGGTGTTCCTAATAAAACATTTCTAGTAAATAAAGACACACTATTGGCTAGGCGATACTGCAATTTAATACTGATGGAACAATTTGCATTTGCGTGCAATGTGGAAGACTTTGTAAATCAAATTATGTTATACATGATTTTATACATGAGTTTAAAATAATTAACAATCAACAACTGATTAAATTTTAAAGTATAGACATTTAATTGATTTGTGCAAAGTACTGTACGGACACGGACAGAGTCTTTAAAATACGGACTGTCCATACAAAATACGTACGTATGGCAATGCTAATTTAAGGTATGTAGACAATTTTGGCTCAGGCCGTATGGATGATGATGGGAGAATTGATGGAATGAAGAAAGTGAGAGGCGAGGCATGAACTGGGATCGAACTGAGGACCCTAAGCACCAGAGGTCTTACCACTGATCCACCGCGGCCGCGGTTTATTTAACAATATTAGAATTTTCTTCTATTCAGCCTATTGCTTTAAGAATTGTAAGCTACACAATGTACGTAAAAATGACAGACTTTACGTGATTACAGACTGATGTGCTGTATTCTCTATGTTTCACAATTCAGGATTTTGTTTGAATGAAATTGAAATGAAAGTAGAAATTTCGAAACTCTATTGGGATTTAGGAATTTCTTAAATTCCTTAACACTTTTTAGAACATTGAAATATTGTGCACTAAAGTAATCGTTATTCGCCCAAATTACTAAGATATGAATTTAGAAGTAATAGAATTAAATATATAAAAGTTCTTATTTAAATATATAGGAAGTGATTGGTTAGTTATATACTACCAAGTTAGTTATTCTAAAGAGTTTCTTATTTTAAAAATGAACATACTCCATGAAAGAACTTGCTGAATGTCTATGCTTTCTATTAGCGTCATCTTCCATTAAACTATAGAATACACAAACGGTGCTAAAGCAGGGCCATATTGTTTCACTGCTGCGTAGATGGCAGAGAAAACAAAATACTTTCTGCTTCCAACAATCTTTCTTACTGTGGTACAAAAGAAACAGCATGGTATCTAAAAATGTTACTGAATTTTTATGTCTCTTAAATATCCTTCACCTGTTCATATTTTATATCTTTAGTGAACTATTTGTACGTTAAGTATAGTAATTCGTCATTATTGTAACCCATCCCAGTACAGTTGGATACTGCTGTCCGGTATTCCTGAATTTTGCAAGTAATGCAGACTTTTTTGTTTGATGTTTCTTTTGCATGTATAATGCCGGTCGGGTAGCCGTGCAGTCTACGGCGGTAATACAACGACTCGAAGGTTCCGGGTTTGAATCCCAGCAGGGGCATGGGTGTGGCTTTTAATAGCTAAAGGGCCAATCGTGACAGGCTAAAGTCCAAAGTTACTAGATTGGCCCATATAAAAATAGTTTACCTAAATTTTTCCATGTATAACTTTGATGGTTATTTCCGTATTTGTAGCAAGTTATTTTGTTAGTGCATGGATTTCAATCGTGGTATTTTAGAAATATATTTCGCACGGAAATGGTGTGCTATGTGTATGACAAATTACGTATTTATTTTTATCAATAGCAAGGTATAAAAATGCTGTTTCTCACAATTGTATCTTTCTCCATGAACCTAAGCCAATGAGAATTTCTTGAACATGATTTTTTTGTTATGAAATATATCAGTCATTAAGAAAGTTATCCGTAACAATATGCAATTTGTGTTTGTATCATAAATGCATGGGAAGAACAGGGGGCCATGAACCCCGAACTGTGCGTGTACCCCCCTCCCCGAACGAAATTGGAATAATACACTAGATAGAATAAGTTTCAGGCACTTCCTACACGATACTTGTAGGTCAGTCCATCTGAAATAACCCAGTTTGGTTGCTCGACAACTTTCAAGAAATATATTTTTGATATTTATATCTCTTATATAAGAATAGTTCAAACGAGGATTATTTTTTTTACACAAATCTATTAATTAATGGCAGCCATTTTTGTATTACGGCGCATGCCAAAGCTTGTATTAGCAGACTTTTACGGAAAATGTAATGTTTGCGGACAGAGTTATCACAGAACATTGAAACAAACGTTGGGTTGTGAATAATGCTCGTGCGCGCTTTGTGAAATATTATATTATCACCAAAGTGCCAAAGATAAATATGAATACGTGAAGTAGACCCTCAAATATCATTGTAAGAAAGCTTATTTTGTATATATGTAGTGTTCATTTGGCAACACGGCTGCTCCGCATATCCACTCTGTCTTTTGTCATTCCATTGAGCAATATATGCCTTTTGGTAAACGTTACCACCTTTCTATGTGTATGTGAAGCGTTTATTCAGCTGTCTGCATCTCTTATTACTTAAGCATATCAATTATCATTACAACAGTAAAGTCGTTCTTCACAATTCTGATGGTAATAAAGAATATTTCTTTTAACAATAATTTTTTACCGCAGCACGCACAGCCATTATTCATCACAATTTGCAAATCTGTAACTCACTTCAAACTCAGATATTAAAGTTGAAATTTCTACTGTAGTTGCTCCTTACATAAGTGTATAAATTGTGGAAAAAATATTTTTTTTTCTAATTTCCCATCAGAGATACGGATCTTCAATGTTCTTACCAAAGCGTGCACGTGCATCATTCATCAATATTTTTTAAATTTGTAACTTGCTTCAAACTCAAATATTATTAAAGTTCAAAATTCTACCGTATTTTCTCATGACATAAATATATAACGTAGTTTTATATTTTGTCCCACTAGAGCTGCTGGGCCTCCAATATGCATAAAACACACATTTTTGAATTTTCAAAAATTCATAAAATATCAAGGAAGCATATATCAGCTTTCATATACTGTACACTTTCAATGTAAGTACTTTAATATGTAAAAATGTATAAGAAATCAACTTTAATATTCAGTCCCTTCCGGGCGAAAAATCGCCCTGAAAACCGAAATTATTTCTATTTCGACAACCACATTTGGATACCATTTGCACCAGTTCGATTACGTTTCAGATTTTTCATTCTGAGGACTAAAATTATGATGTAGATTTTATTGGAAAGAATTGTTTTTGTTTGAATATCCTATGAAAAACCAGACCGCAGATATTACATTTTCCGTAAACATCTCGTAACACATATTTTGGCATGCGCAGTAATACAAAAGTGTCCGCCATTAATTAATCGGTTGGTATACAAATAAAAGAATACCCGTTTTGAATTATTCTTATGTAAGAGATATAATTACTTAAAAATAAAAGGGATCAAGCAACCAAGCTGGACGGTTTCAGATACACTATGCACTAAACCTTGCTTTAATAAACGTTGGACTATTTTGGATAAACACGAGGTATGATACTCTTTGGTATTTGTAAAGGTGCCCCTAAGTAAAGATGAGACCCCCGTCGACAATTTGTCTGGCTATACCGCCTGATACATGACAAGTTTTGAAGATCAATATCATGCGATTATTAGTAAATAGGAAAGAAGTATATACACCATTTTATGACTTGTTGTCGTGTCTTTGCCAACATTTTACACAAACATAGTTCTATATTGTTAATCTTCGAATCGACTCATATTATTCTAAAAATAGTCATGATTTTAAAGCAATGAGAGACTTGCAGGTTACAAAGTATTAACCTAAATGACATAAAGTGTTATATAAAATTACATAAGGTTATACATTTCAAGTTCTTTACACGCACCAAACTAGTTCAGGTATACATGCTTCAGAAATCTCGACGGACAATCTATGTTAAATGCTTTATGAATCAGAAAAGTTAAACCATGCACGATCTTAAACCATTACGTTCTTCAGTACGATCCACGTCTCTCCTTTAATTTCAATAATGCCAAATCTCCGACCTGTTGCCTTTGTTCTCACTCCAGAGAAGATGGCAAATTACTAAAGTGTCAAATGAGGAGAAGAAGGAGTCATGAACGGAATCCGTATAACTTCTGTCGAAGATCTGATGCATTTCAGCTTTAAGGATGCGTGATACGAATTTTATGCTAATTGATCTTAAGTTCAAGTCGTCAGTCAAGATAGTTTAACTGAACTTTTAATAATATTAAATTCTACAGAAAAGACCGCATTATTGTTCTGATGTACAATAATTATTGTCCTCGTACACAGGAGTATTCTCAGCACTGACGCACTGTCCTATTCAATTCGAATTTAATACTTGTTAGTAGGCCCCGTGCCATTTTATACACTGAAAAGTTAACTAATATAATTTTCAATATGATGTGGGATCAAAGATTTAATAAAATAAGAATTTATCTGCAGATATATCACTGCTTAAATCGAAGATAATACTCTTTAAATGTTAAACGTTTTACTCAAATTATTCATTTTTAAATACAAATTTTACATAATATGGTTACAAAATTCGGTACCAGTATCTTGAAGGTTATGTTTTTATTAAAACCTCTCGAAGATAACTGTCACTTTCTAATTTTCGAGTATTTAGGGAACACTTTTAAAGATATTAAGTAAGAATATATAACTTACTGTTCTAATCTGCATGAATCTCCACCATCAATTGGCAACTATTCACGAAACCCGAAGACGTAAACGATTTGAAACGCACTCGCGGACGATATACATTGCTGACACTACATAATGTTCCTATAGGAACTCAAACCACATATTTATGCAAAATAATGGTCTTACCATTGTTGTTACACTTACGAAAAATTTATTGTAGAAACATTGCAAATATATTTTATTATTTAACTTACATTTATCGGTCAGACAGGAAGCTATGTTCTATGCCCGTCACATGATTGATGAAGACACGATAAATGCCACGACTATTTAAACGTGTAATTGTTCATACGATTTTGAATACAACGTTAAAGATACAGACATTCAACATTTTTATCAACGGAAATCAACATGTGTACTCCTGGTTCTTTCCTGACTGTTGTATTTACCTAACCTTCTTTCCTCTATTGCCTTCTGCCCGTTTGACAATGAACACTTGGGATATTTCTCAAGAACTTACCATACGAACCAAAGGTTCACATGTGATTGATCGATAGTTTTGGGGTAGGTAGAGAAAAGAGTACACACCTGATTGATGGTGCAGATATGTTACAAGTGCATGACTATAAAAAGTAGAGACTGCACGAGAAGACATGGTTGGTTAAATGTCAACAATGACAGTCAAAGGTACGTGTGTTCACGCATAACAGCAAGAATGTTTTTTATGGTCGAAGATATGGGGACTTAGATTGTAGATTCCTGTCAATCTAAATTCATTTAACGCGTTTGAAGCTATCTATGGTTTTACATACGCTCTTCCGAAGAGTTTGGCAACGTCAAGGAACTAATAGGTTGAGCAAACTTAATTATCTTCAGCACTTCTGGTTATCAATCACTTTCTGATCGTTTTGCTGTAGTGAGTTTTCATGGTGCTCATGAATCTTGTATTTGAAAGTTGTATCATACGGGACAAATATGGAAGAACGCGGGTTAAGAAGACGTTGTTTTCTTTCGCCAGGATAAGCGTTTCAAGGCTCCTCGAGTGGGTGTAATGGTCATCAAGGATAAGTAAAACTGGAGAACCTGTTCATTGTTTCTGTTGAGACACCACACACTCTCGTGTCATTTGTAAGGGACCCAACACTAGAGATATGGTGGTTATGTTATCCGATCAACTGAGTACATTGAATACTACGATATATTTAAAGATTGCCATTTAATTGAAAACTCTTGTCTATATGTTTAACACAAGCAACAAAGATAATCGAATTTATTTGTGCGTATGGATAATTTCAGTTGCTTATAATTACAATATTACAATTAATATTATAGAATTTTTGTAGGTAATAAAAATTTAAAGTTACCATAAATATAAAGAATATTCTAGATGATATTCGAATTATATTTTTGCTAATAAACAGAAATATGGACGGGTTTGCTGCAAAGTGGTGTTGAAATAAAATAATAGTTTTGCAGGAAAGCAAATTGATTGTTAGAACTCCTAATCCATTTCATTTAGTGGAATAACATTCAGCGCATTCTGTAGACAAACTACTTGAACTCGTACTCTGGATTTTACAGATCTAGCTGCATAGTTTTGGACAACAGTGTCAGTCAATTTTTGGAATTTCTAGAACTTACAACATTTGGCAGCCAACCTGCCTATACGTAACTAATTCATATTGCGGGATGTGCCAGTTAAACCGTATATTTAGAAATATAATAGAGAGAGCTTGTCTGACGACACATGAAGCCAGATTTAAGATTCAGAGATTAAGATTCATTTTGTGTGGTCCTATTAGAGTCCCTCTATACTGAGTACTGTGGGTCAGCCGGTGATATTTTTAAAACGCACATTCCCATCGTGTAGCTACAATATATAGCATGTATCTGGGACATTTTCAAGCATTTTACAGTTGTCAATTCTCAACGAAACAGCCGACTTTTCGAACAAGATAGCTATGTTGAAGGTTCCCTCTTCTCATTAATAACACACTCTTCCTATAGTAAAGAATGAAAAAGCAATACTCGGTATAGAGGGCCTATAAATAAGGGGCCAGTTAATGTGGTGCAACTGCCATGTTCCTTCAGCCCCTTGCCTTCACTTCCGTCGCCAAGAAAACAGTTTCACGCTACTTCTATTTTAGTCTTACGTGCATGAGTTAAATAGAGGACCTCTAGGAAAGGCAGGTCTATTTGTAGCATTTTCTTTACACCATTTTATTTAGTAGCCATTCTTACTATAATAGTGTTTCCTACAATGATGTTATGGAAGGAGGAAGTGTTAATAATTCTCCAATGCTGCTCCTGAAGGGTTGGCACGCGTAATAATCACAGCAGTCTCCCCCTTCGATAATCCCCCAAATCCTACTATAATCCCTGAGGGAAAAGAGCTAACAAGTTATGTCTTTGCAGTGGGTATTTTGAGAGCTGAGTGAGTTAAAAATAAGAGTGGAGTGTCTTTACAGTGTGTTTCAGGAAACGTCAAAGCCAGTGTGTGAAGGAATTACTATCTTCGATGGATGACAAGCGTTAATCATTCCTCACGGGACCTTTACGCATGGGCTGGTTAGATCTCTTGTTTCTGGGGGAAATGAGCACTGGAGGGACATAAATACCTTTTATGATCATGCACTGACTATTATCACGGTAGATCCCAGTTCTGGTCATGAAAGTACACACATTTGATCTTTTCCTTCATGAGTAAATTATTATTATTAACGTCCTAAACAAACTGTTGAGTTTCTAAGGATACGACCTATGGTTTTTGGTAAAATAGGCTCTACTCCACTCTATTGAATTGAACCCGGCCGGATTTAACCCCGCTACCAGGCGCACAGAAAGCGAACGATATCAGCTCTCGGTCACTCCGAATTCATCTTTTTTTTCTTCATGAGCATGAGCTTGGCTACTCTTGGATGGAAAAACACTCAGGTCGGTTTCATGTACGACTACATACATCAAAACGCGATCAGGAAAAATATATTTGTCTGTCTTCAATTAAAATACTTCTGCTGTTGAAGAAACAAGTGTAAATGAAGTTATGATGGACGAGAGTTACGTACTTGAGTTAATTCACAGAAGGAATGTACGTTACGTTCTAACCCCCAGTTTTACAGTCGGCCGCTAAGCTTCTAGCCAGCGTAAAGTTGAGGAGAAGTCATATTTTGCGTGGGTAAAATATGACTTGGCCTCAACTAGCGGTCGATTGTAAAACTAGGGGTAAGGCGAATTAATTTAAGTTTCGGTTATGCTTATTTTTATAATATGGTTTCAATTCTCATCACCAAACGTAATACATTAAAATAAATAGAGAATTAAAAAATATACCTGGACATGCCTTAGAAATATTATTGGCATTATTTAAAGCTGAATAAAGTGGCTACATCTATAGACACATTGGCTGAGTTACAATCATTGATAGTCCAACACTTGTACAATTTTGGAAAAAGTTTACTTCTTGTAGACTTTAAATGAATTAAAGTTTAATTACTTGTACGTATTTGTTGTATAGTTTCTGCACAATAGGCCACGATAAACTCCGATACATTCATTTTCATATCAAAGTTCTTTTATGTTCTTAATACAATGCGAAAAGAGTGACATATTTGCTGTGTTCATATTCTGCAGATGGTTAAAACAAAAGTGTGTTGTCGAAAGCGTTGGATCACAATATTAAATACGGTTGTAATTGTCATATTGGAAAGTCTACTTTTTCTTCACTTTTCTTGTCAAAAACATTCTTATATTATTATACCTATTATAATAAGTGTGTTAGGGACAATTAGTGGTGGTTAGGAAGGTCAGGTTTGGTCCTTTTCTTTTCATTATCCGCGACAGGGCGCCAACCATTTTAAACGTTGTCTTACGACGGTATTTACTATTATGATCGGCGTGTGTTTTCGATAGCACTCGCGTTTAGGAGCCAGTCGCCGTCGCAAAGAATCACGGGAGTTACGTCATTACAGGGCATAAGTTACCACAGGGCTGACATCCGTTTTGTATTAGGGTTGAATATCATGAAAGCTTGCGTTGCCTGCGATTTGGGTGAATACCCAGTTGAAATACGAGTTACACGTAGAACATATAATACGGGGCCTTAAAACACGTATTTCAATTGGCTATTCACTCAAATCGTAAGCAACGCAAGCTTCCATGAAAGCCAACTCTTAAACGTGATCTATAGTGTTTCTGTCGCGTATAATAAAAAGAAACTAAATCAAATCTGATCCTTTCTCCTTAATTATGTAAAAATGTTGAAACTGATGACTATGTAAGGAAGAATTTTAAAATTTGCTGGGTTTGAGATACGCATTGGTGAAAACAGAAACTTTTAATTTTGAATTTAAATTTCAGTTATGGCTTTCAGGAACTTTGATTCAGGCCAGGATATGGATGAGAAGGAAGTCAGTCAGGGCTGGTTTCTAAAATACCATCTCGGTATTCACCTACTGTGACTGAGAAGGAACGTTCTCAGTTATCATGTCTGTCCGCTGGTATCTAACGCAGGACCTCCCGATTGCGAAGCAAACGCTCTACCAACTGTTCCGTAGAAACTTCCGACTGTCCTTTGTATCACAAATCCTTCTGTTTTCTACATCTGTAGTAAATTTAGTGAAGTCAATAATTGATGGTGTTTTAATTATTAATTTCCGGAATACTAAAAGTGCAACCTTCCGGCTGGTGACAAGCATTCGTAAAACGGTATTTCCACTATTTTTGGGAATTATATACTAGATCGAATTCTACAATTAACTCAAATGACGAATTGATACTCCATTAAGTATTAATTTCTCAGAGACTTACAATGCGACCATCCGACAGGTCACAAGGGTTCATAAAAAGATATTTTCGCTATTTTTGGGAACCATATGTTGGATGGTGTTATACTATTCATACAAGTAAACAGTTGATTATAGATTTCTCGAAGATTACACTGTACCACACGAAATTTGTCCTTTGCTTAAAAATATGTTTCTCTAATGTATTTTTGCATGCAAAACACGAATCTGCGATTAATTTGTTTGTATCGCGTACAGTCTTTCCGAAAAACGCCGTCTTATAGGAAACATAGGTACGTCACAACCTAAATTTCTCAAATCATATGCCTTCATAGAACACTCTTGTTTCTAAGATGCAAACGAAAAGCGGCAGAGGTGTTCAAAAATATTTTTTTCATTATTCACGTTTTTGAATGGAAAATATACATTCTGTTATAACGGAACATTTTATTTTTAATCAGTTTTCCAAAATGCAGAATCTACAAAATCCTGTTCTGAATCGGTGTCCAAGAGCACTTTCACTGCTCTTTGTTTAAGTTTCAAATCGCGATCCAGGCACACTTTCGTCTAGTAAGAGTTCTGTCTGGCTCCCGCTTGACATTCCTTATCTTAGAGTGTCCTCTTAACTTGGGACAAACAATGCTTATATGACTGATTACAATGCCAATATTTTAGAACAATTTTATTAAATTTTTGATGGGCAGCCGATGGGCTAGTTAAGATATCTGCGGAATATTTCAATAAAAAAAAAGATATTTCATTCAATATCAATTTCTGGGAGAAAAACAGTGCAAAAATCCTCAAGATGACAAAGCGCTTTTAAAAAGTTACTTTCTTTCTAAATTTGGGCAGACTGAAGTAGTAGGAATACAGTCTTTTGTCATAATGAATCAATTCGAGCAACTATATCAACAATATTTAATTACTTACTTTGGTATACCATTTCATTTTGTATCTCATTAATATATCCAAAGATTATCTTGACCGAAAATGAAATATTTTTCCCATATTTCTGTAGTCCCATCGACAATTTCAGTATCCGTCGTAAACTGAAAACTTATGTTGTACGTGACTTCTGACTATCTCTAGTCTAAATAATCAATCTTTATAAAAGACTTCATATTAAGAAATTAATTTACTACTGATCAAAGCTAACAATTGATAGTGCAATAATATTAACCTCCGGGACACTGTAGGAGTGCAACCAACCGGAAGGTCACAAGTGCTTTTTCAAAGTGTTTTCTCACTATTTTTAGGCAGACCTGAATAGTAGGAATCATGCACTTGATAACAATAAGTCAATTCTTAGAACTACATCAATAATATTAATGGTTTAATTTACTATGAAGAATTCATTTGTATTTCATTACTAGTTTCAAACGTTTTCCTGACCGAAAAGATAATCTATTTTCTCGTATTTCAGTAGTCTCTTGGACAATTTTATTAATAGTCAAAGCGTACAATGTAGCTCAGTTCTGACCATCCCATATCAACATAATCTGTTTTTTTAAACAATTTCATAATGGATTCCAATATACTATTGATTAAAATCAAGCATTGTTAGTATTTTAAATATAATTATTTTTGACACTCTAACAGTACAACCATGTGGCAGGTCACAACCGTTCATAAGAGGTCATTTCCTCAATATTTTAAACGCTCAAAAAGTAGGAATCCATTACTTGATCATAATAAGTAAATTCAAAAAAAAAATACATAAATAATATTCAAATTTTTATCTAACTATCACTAAATCGTTTTATTTTTCGTTACTGGTTGATAAGTAATAAGTCAATGACAGCAAGTATATCAATAACATGTAAACCTATATTACTATGACAAACTCGTTTCTCATGTCATTACTAGTCTCAAGGGATTCCTTGAAAGATATATGTAATAAATTTTCTCATTCTTTATTACTTTTTTCGAAACTTTTAATAGTATTCTTGAATTAAAGACGTACATAGTAAGTCAGTTCTGCCCATCTCAAGTCTAAGTAATCAGATTTAACAAATAATCAAATACTGGATTCTACTGGATTCAAATAATCAAATTCTACTCCAACGTCTACATAAAAATATTATCTTATTTACTTTGTCATCACAAATTCATTCTATATTTCATTAGCAGGTTCAAATAATTCCTTGATCAAAAATAATAATTCTTCCATAATTGAGTAGTCTTTCCGTCAATATCGTTGTTATTCGCAAAATGTACACTTTATGTTGCTTTCTTTTATCTCAAAGCTTCAAAATCAGTTTTGATAAATGTGCTTTCATAATTAATTCTACTATTCATTCGAGTAAAAACTGATATAGCAAAATTATCAATTACTGAAGGCCCAACAATGAAAACAATCCGCCATGTCACAAGCGCATTCTTAATATATTTGACCAGACTCAAGTAGTAGGAATACCGTTCTTGAAAATAATGTTTCCTTTCCTATAACTATATTAATTTTATTCAATTACTTACTTTAATGTGACCAATTTCTTTATCGAGAAGCTTTATTTGTTTATTTTGCAATAGTTTCTTCGACAATTTTAGTAGACGTCGTAAGCTGGAAAAGTACATTTTACTTCATTTTCGACTTAACTCATGCCTACAAAAATATTTTGGTAAAAGGCCTCACGTAAGATACCATTATACTATTAGTTCAAACCAACAATTATGGTACATTATTATTAATTTCTGGGACACTAAAAGTGCAACGATACAGAAGGTCAAAAGCATTCTTGAAATTTTTTTCTATCTTTATTCACATCTAAATATGAGGAGCCATACCCTTGATATTAATTCAATTCAAACAAATACGCCAATAATATTCAATTACTTACTTTACTATCTGAAATTCATTTTGCATTTCCTTAACAGCTTCAAACTTCTTCTTGACCAAAAACTAATAACACTTTCTTATATTTGAGTAGTAAATTGGTGAGTTTCATAAATATTCGCAAGCGTATGGTTTATCTTCAGTTTAAATATCTCAAGCCTGTAAAAACAGTTTTAATAAATTATTTCTTATAAAAAAAATCT
Source organism: Lepisma saccharinum (assembly GCA_022664845.1). Lineage (NCBI taxonomy): Eukaryota > Metazoa > Arthropoda > Insecta > Zygentoma > Lepismatidae > Lepisma > Lepisma saccharinum. Next base: position 18,459 of record JAGDQP010032159.1, read on the forward strand.
AGTCTAGTATTCATTAGACCTACTTTTAGGTTTTCGTCTAATGAATACTAGACTAGATTTTTTTTAGACGAAAACCTAAAAGTAGGTCTAAATTAATTATTCGTTTCTAAGACACTTACAGTGGAAACGTCCGGCTGGTTACAAATGTTCTTAAAGAAGTTAATTTTACACTATTTACGGGCAGGCGCAAGTAGTAGGAATCCAGTCCTGCAAAATAATGATTCATTTTTGATAGATCAATAACATTAAATTACTGAATTTACTACGATAAATTCATTTTATATTACATTACTAGTTTCAAAGTTTTTCCTCAGCGAGAAAATATTAAATAATCTCATATTTCAATAGTCTCTTCGACAATTTCATTACAATTAGTAAACTACAAACGTACTCTGTTCGTCAACTCCGACCATCTCAAGTCTATGAAATCAATTTAGATAAACAGTCTCATCCTGGATCCCAACACACTCATTGTTTTATATCAACAATTGTTCATGCATTAATTATTAAGTTCTGGTACACTAACAATACGATTATCCGTTAGATCAGTAGCGTACAGGCAAAGGTGGTATTCTCATTATCTTTGGACAGACGCAAGTAGTAGGAATCACGTCAACGATAAAGGATTAATTCCACCAACTATTTCAATAATATTTAATTATTTACTTTAATCACAACTTCAGTTTGTGTTTCATTACCAGTTTTAAACGTTTACTTGAGCAAAAAATTCAATTTGATATTTGAGTAGTTAATTCCTCAATTTGTGTAGTATTCGTAAAATAAAAGCGTACATTTTATTTTACCTTATATTATCTCAAAACTAAAAACAAGATTTTGAAAAAGGTAACCTCTTATAATAAATTGGATTCTAATATACAATCGACCAAGGAGTGATATTTTATTAATTTTCAATTTCTGGGGGACTAACAGAGCTAAAATCCTCCATGTAACAAGCGATTGTTTAAAAAGTTACTTTCTTACTATATTTGGGCAGACGGAAATAATAGGTATCCAGTTCTTGGTCATAATGAATCAACTCCAACAACCATATCAACAATATTTAATTATTTATTTTAGTATAACCATTTCATTCTTATCTCATTCCAAAGATTAACTTGGATTCGTAAACTAGAAACACACTGTACATCACTATCAACTGTCGCATATCGTCTTAAGCTGTTTTGATATATGACCTCATACAGGAGATCGTAATATACAGGGTGAGATTTTCTATAATTTAAGTGAGTATACTTTTAATATATAAAAGTCCTTCGATAAACCTACTTTTGGATCACCCTGTAGTATTGATTTCAAGTCATCAATTGATATTAGTTTAATTATTATTATTTTTTAATTATTACGTTTTCGAAGTCTAACTCTTCAACCGCCAGATCACAAGCGCCCCTTGAAATAGTTTTTTTTTCACAATGTTTAAGCAGACCAAGTGGAATGTATCCAGGGTTCAATTCCAATAACCACTTCCGTAATATTCAATTAACTACTTTGCCATGACAAATTTGCTTTGTATTTCTTCACTAATTTCAAAGGTTTTGGTGCCCGAAAAAAGCAATAGAAAATCTTTAAACACTTCAGCATTTACTTTGACAATTTTAGTAGTATTTGTAACCTAGAAGAATTGCATATGTGTGTGCCATCTGTTGATATTGGTAAAACAATAACAACTATGGGAGAGTGAATTTTATATATCTAATTAAAGTATTAACTATTAGTTACAAATAGATCTGAGTCATTTTATATTCGAAAAATATAGCGACTTCAAGCAAACATTTTTAGGTAAATTTCGAAGAAATATATACCTATTGAGATCGGTACGATATGAAAGTATATATTTCTCTCTCTATATATATACAGATGTTTATCAGAAAAATGGAAACACCTGAACGAAAGTGCAACTTACCAGATTAATATGGTGTAGGGCCACCTTTCGCCTTCAGAACAGCCTTGATGCGACGTGGGATGGAGGCATAGAGGTCGTGAATGTTAGCAAGTGGAATATTACACCATTCCTCGTGCAGGGCATCGGCCAGTTCTGTGAGATAGGATGGAGGTGGAAATCGTCGCCGGAGTCGTGTTTCCAAGATGGACCACAGATGTTCAATTATGTTGAGATCTGGGGATTGGGCGGGCCAGGGGAGGTGTTGAACTTCATCCCGATGTTCCTCAAACCACGCTGCAACAACTCCAGCTGTGTGAATGGGTGCATTATCATCCTGGAATATGGCGTCATTGTCCGGGAACAACATCCGGACCATAGGATGCAAGTGGTCTCCTAAAATTGCGACATAATCGTTGGCAGTGATGCGTCCGCGAAGTGTGACCACAGGACCCAATGAAAACCATGATATTGCGGCCCACAGCATCACCGTGCCGCCGCCATGTTTCACAGTTGGGCGGAGACACTGCAGATCATACGCTTCTTTGGGCGTTCTCCACACATAAACACGGCCCGTGGTTTGGAATAGGGTGAATGGTGACTCATCCGACCATACCACACGTTTCCAGTCGTCAACGGTCCAAGTTGCATGGTCGCGGCACCATTTGCGGCGTGCTAAAGCGTTCTGGTCCCTGATGAGAGGTTTGGCCCGTGCAACACGACCCAGTAAGTTCATGTCATGTAATTCGCGGCGGACTGTGATTGTCGAAACAGGTTGGGGGAGGTGCTGATTGAGTTCCGACGGTTCCGCGTGACAATGCGCTTTAACACCCGGCGTGCCCTGTCACTGATGCTTTTCTTCCGCCCACTGTTCCGCTTCCCCGATGTGGTTTTCCCGTGTGTTGTGTAGGCCGTCATCACCTTCGACACTGTCCCTGGCGACACACCTAACACACTAGCCACTGCCGTCACACTCACTCCACATAACCGCGCACCAACAATTTGCCCTCTTTGAAACTCTGAGAGGTCTCCCATTTTACACTACCTCCGTCTGCTGCAGCCACTGCACACTCCTGTTCCACGACGCCTGACGTAGTATGGAGACCGACCTAACACACCACCACCAGCAGTC
>JAGDQP010032160.1:0-21484 GCA_022664845.1 Lepisma saccharinum
ACACTTATACTAATCCAGCCCAATCTGCGGAAGGAGAAGAGTAAAACCCAAAATTTCGGGAGACAATGTTATTTTTTAATGAATTGTTTAAAATTTGCAACACTGACAATTATCGTATGTCAACAAAACTCCACCAACGTTTTCACTACCATAATTATTAATTTACTTTAAAAATGGCGTACATTTTTCCCAATGGAGTAAGTTTTGTGACACATAGTTTGTTTTTACACCACGTAAATCTAGCTTAAAAATAATTTCTTGACAGTATTAGAAAGTAGTAGAAATCGGTAGTCTCCTTTGCATAGGAGAACCGCAATTCACACACTTAAAATCACTCTCAGCTACACTAGTCATTTGAATGTAATTTTCTGTTTGAACGTCTTGTTTATAACTTGTATGTAATTTTCCTAGAAGTATTTTTCAAATCATTTTTAATGTTTGCATTAGACGTTAGTACGCATTTTAAGAACGTTTTTGTAACTAGTCCATTCAGACTTATTTCATTAGAAATCAATCAGACTGTCATTGTCTTCTTCATCTTCATGGTCTTCATCATTTAGTTGTGCATTCATATATCCAATTCCTCGACACTGACAACATAAATTAGACACATAATTCCTGCTTTCCGACAACCGCACAGCCCTTATTACAGTTACAGAATGCATAACATTACACGGAGCAAGTTCCTTGGTCATTCTTGCTGGTACAAGAATATCTCCTAATGTTTTCCATCCATATTCAGTCGGTTGCATTTCATTTCCACGCCACAATTGAACCTGAAGATACGATCTTAAGACATGATGTTTCGCAGCATCATTGGTAGGTGGCAATGCTGCTAATTGTATTTCGTTCTGAATGGGACAGAGACTTACTGCACGGATGTAGGAATGATACCGGAATTCATCCAATGAGGTTACTGTTGCTGGACAATCTTAGAGCGCTAATAGAAATGATGTGCTAGCTCCAATCAGAGATTGTACAGAAGCATTATCATGGCTGAAAACTTCAAGTGATCGGCATAAGTCTTCCCGTTTTTGAAGTAATCGCAATGCCTTTTTCTTTCCCTGTCGATACAAACCACATGCTGTGTCGCATCCAGTTATAGCATGGTAACTGAGCAAAGCAGTTAGCACATTTGTCCATGTATCTTGCAACTTATTAGTACTGAATTCTTTTGTCGCTTCTTGTTCACGTCCTGGCTTTGAAAATGTGATGTCGTGCTGATGATTACCCTGCGCAAGCAAAAGGATTAAAATGTCAACATCCTCGAAAATTACTACGACGTTCCCACAAGGATTTAAAGGCTTGGCTACTGCAATTTTAGCGATAACTGCGTCAGCATCACTTATAGCTTTATCACAGTTGACCATTTCATTGCCTACCATCTTAGGGATGCGAGCTCCGGATACGAAGGGAATGGAGAATGCTCGCTAAACCATCGCAAGAATTTCTCTACATGTAATGTATCACGTGAGTGATTGCTTTGGTTAAGTTCCACATGTCGACCAGTGTGAATTTCATCCTTATCTTTTCTTAAGAATTTTTCCAGACATTCTCGTAAGTGGCACGCTACTGGCATACTTGACACCCACCTAGATATAACTTTCTCAGTCATGCCTCTCCAATGGGTCAGTCCACCGCTGCTCTCCATTGCTCTAATTAAAACCTGTTATATGGTCATATCAGACCATATACCACTCCAAATTATATCTTTCCTGCCAATAGTGAAGCAACCGTCTTCTGTAGTGTTAGCACAGGACAAATTACTTAGAAGTGTGGTTTCCTTCTGCAGCGTCGTCCATGAATAGCTTAACGTCATTTGCAATTTTTATTAGATTTGAGTGTTAAACAACTACATCAGTATCGACATTTTCTTCAGTCATTAGAGGAATACACACATCTCGCAATTGACGCACAAACTCCTCAGTGGCGTCTAATTCATTAATATACATTTTGCAATTGCTAACTGTGTTAAAAAAATGATCTCGCAAAGCATGAGAATGGCCGGATATCACATGTGGAATGGAATTACTAGCGTACACACAAGACTAAAGTTCTTCAATGCCACTACCTTTCATTATATAAGCAACTGCCCCCCATAAATGACATTAATGTGTGGAAACTTCTAAGTCTAACAACTACTGAGGGCAATCTACCAGAATTTCTACATGCTGCTACAATGTCACATGCCTTAGCATACAAAGGTTGATCTAACGTGATCTAGCATACAAAGGTTGATCTAAGCACGTCTTTTGTTTGTTTCTTTCACATTCTTTGCTGGAAAACATAAGCGCCGAGTATATAACATCCATGTTTGTTGGCTGAAGATTAATGAAAGATAGAACCACTACTTGAGATATTTGGTAGTTAGTGTTATTGTTTGTCATCAGTTGCATGAATCCACTCCAGTTCGGGCAAGTTGGTGTCTTCAACCACTTGAGTGTCATCCATGTTACATCGTATAGAAGGTGGGTTTGAGTTTGTTTATTCAGAACACGAAGGTGTCTTATATCTTCAATGATTACATCCTAAAGGCCATCATCACCTTTGCGTGTCTACGTTAAACGTGGTATCTTCCATTATTCTTTGACAGTGCACGTTCTTTGAACCGAGATATTGGCTCACAGGCCTGGATGCTTTCTTTAGGAGTAACACGCATAATCCCACCCATTGCATGAAAAGTTCCAAACCCATCGACCGTACAAACATTATGGTCAGCGTTATCAAATACGAACTGTTGAAACGCAGAAGGTTTAGGAGGAGTTGGTCCATGTGATGTTGCAGAGTCTTCATACGTTAGCACTTCCAAGTACGTCACACATAGTCCCATATGATGTAACATATCAATTAAGTGCCGGGATCCAAACTGTTTGTGCAAATGAACACCAAGTCATAGCTGAATAGTAGAAATAAAAGACCGTGGTCTCACTATACTCCTGATGGCATGAATGACAACGACGCTCTTGGTTTCAGTATCCTGATAATGGGCACGATACTGCGGCACAAACAACTCCTTCAGAAATATACTTAGTGATTGTGGAATGTCCTCGCATGAGTTCCTTAAAAAAATATCAGCAGGAGGATACTTGCCCAAGTCAAATGCTTTGGAACGAATGTCTTCTCTGATGAAAGAAGCAGCTATTCGAATTATATGCAAACGCTCTTCGTCTTCTTTGTTCTTTATCCGCTCAGCATCCCACTTTTCGGTAATAATTCTGTCACCAAATCGCTTCAGGCAGAGTACGGGAGATTTACCTTTCACACATATGATGTAACAACAAATCTGTCTCCTTAATAGTCAAGAAGTTGTTTTTTTAACCACTTATCGGATGTACATTCTGCGTTCTCTGGGAGGAATTCTTTCATTTTTGTTAGTAGTTCTTGAAGGGAGAATTGACACTCTTCACCTTCTTGGATGTATTCACAAAGACACTGCAATGCTTTGGCATTTTCACTGCACAAAGGTCTACCTGTTGAACGAGTGGTGGGTTGTTTCATAAACTGACTGAAGCAAGTACGGTGATATCTTACTTCGGCTGGAAGGTCTACCACACTTCTAACTCTGGATGCAACATCATCTCCCCAGGAATATCCTCGTTTGGCACATGCATCTAGAATTTGAGATTGCGTTTTCAGACACTGCACATTAGAAACTGATTTCCTTTTGTCACGTGGTGCCTTACTGTCGACAGTATAAGTACAGTCGTGTTGACAAAGTAAACAATTTACTTTAAAATCGAATGAACTTCCTTGCAATCTTAGTCTCTTAGCTTCAGGAGGTGATGCTTGTCAGAAAGTGATGAACTTTGACTCCTTGTTTATCTCGTAATACTGTTCTACCATAAGCATATACAGCCAAAAATAAATAAATAAAATAAATCAAAGAAATATAATGGCCAACAATAAAAAATTAACAAATAATACAGCAATAAAAAATGCGTTCTTTTTAATTTCGCCATTTTCTTTTTATACAAATTGGCCACGATATGCACAACTGTTGCCTCGTTGGAACATTAATGTGCTTCATAGAGTTTCTAACTATGTCATCCGTAGTTCTATGCTAATTACAATAGTGACCAGGCCCTGCACATATTCTTTTCTTAAAACCTATATACAGTAAATTTTAAACAATTCATAAAAAAAATCACGTTTTCTCCCGAAATTTTGAGTTTTACTCTTCTCCTTCCGCAGATTGGGCTGGATTAGTATAAGTGTTACCTCGTTCGAATGTACGTTTCCTAAGATTTCCAAGGATATATAACTCTTGGTCCTGTGTAATAACAGAAAGTGGCTAGAGCCGTGAAAGTGAATGTCACCTTATGCATTTTTGTACAGAGAGCTCAGAAAGTAATATTGGTAATCGTTTTTTCCTCAGCTTGTATTGCACCGATCAGTGTCATTGTTGGCTGTGTTTGAGATAAATATCAAAGACATCCGTTGATGTGGTTTTGTTGATGTACGATAACTGTTAGTGTTGCAAACTTCCCACGATTTATGAAAATATACCTTTTTTATCAAAAATTTCATCTTTCTTCCTCTTCTTCTTCTACAAATTGGGCACGATGGGCACATATGTTATTTATTTAGATTCTCTGTCTTTCAAGCTTTCCAACCATATATGATTCATGGCCTTGTGATGATTAGAACGGTGACTAGAGGCATAAACGTGAAGGGTGACGATTTCCATAAATTCCCTGCGGTCGTCTAAAAATGGCGGCCATTTTTCAAAATTGCGGGAAAAGCTACAGTGGGATTTTAGGGGACTTTTAGTATGTTGTTCCTGACACATTCCCCTACTTCCATACCAATTTTCAGCTTGTTACTAATTTGTTCCTTTCTCAACCCTATCTTTACTGGACTACTTCCCGGGAAGGGGGGGGGGGCTGCGCCCCCTAAGTGGAGGTTTGCCCCATTTATTGTAACCTACTCTTGGTCATACACCTTCAAAGAAAATTTCGTTTCTCTACCTTCAATGATTTGGAAATTGGGTTTTTGGGCGGCCATTTTGGATCCAAGTTGACGACTTTTTGAAAGTTTTCTTATATTGTTGTGACCTACTTGTGATGGTACACCTTCAAGTAAAATTTCATTTATCCATCTCAAACGGTGTGCAAAATGGGATATTTGGCGGCCATTTTGGATCTAAGATGACAACTTTTCCCAAATATTGTAATATTTCCCTAAACTACTCGTCGTAATGCAGCTTTATGCCAAATTTCGTATCTCTAGCTCAAACGGTGTGGAAAATAGATTTTTAGGTCCGCCATTTTGGATCAAAGATGGCGTCTTCGAATACATTATGTAATATTTTAGTAACATACAAGTGATAATGTATCTTGTTACCAAATTTGATATTTCTAGCTGCAGCCGTTTAGGCTGTGTATTCTATACAACAATGGGTTCGGCGGCCATTTTGGATCCAAGATGGCGACTTTTTCAACATTTCGTAATATTTTCTTGAACTACTAATAACAATACACCTTTATGCCCAATTTCGTATCTCTAGCTAAAACGATATGGAAATAGATTTCTTGCTTCCGCCATTTTGGATCCAAGATGGCGTCTTTGAATTCATTAGGTAACATTTTCGTAATCAACAGTGATGTTGTACCGTTATGCCAAATTTGATTTCAATAGCAACAGCGGTTTAGGCTGTGTATTCTATACAAGAATGGGTTCGGCGGCCATTTTGGATCCAAGATGGCGACCTATTTTGCTCATTAACGAACTTAACCGAGCTATTAAGCCTAGAAACAACATATAAAATTTTGGTTCAAATATCTTCAAAATTATGGCCGCTAGCGTGTTAATATAAATATATACATAGATATCGTACCGATCTCAATAGGTAGATTTTTCTTCGAAATCTACCTAAAGAATAGTAAGTAGTTAGGGATATTTTCATGCTGGGTTTGTTACAGTACATCTGTAATGGTGAGAAATCACTTTTGAAAGTGTTTACTTCCTTTTACCTGTCCCAGAATAGGAGTCGCAAAGTTACCTTTGTTTTATTGGCATCGATTGTGTTACTGAGGCAGTGAACGGCGCACGTCGTGAAAGTTGAATAGAAACTTTAGATTGAAGCAGAACATAATTAAATGAAATGGAATCAACGTCTGAAAGTACGTAGAATATATATAAAAAAGTTATGAATTTATCAAATATAAATTATTAGTGAAACAATAATTATTAATTTTTATTAATTGAAAGCGTTAAAATACGATATATTATTATGAAAAAGTTATGTTATTCCGTGTTGCTCCGCTGTCAGACTTATTCTAAATTATAGTCAAATGTATTTTGTTCAATATAGAACAAAAAAAAATGTCCGAAGTTGCCCCTGTTTGTTATTTAATCGTTTCAAAATGGCGGACCCCAAAATCCATTTTGCACACCGTTTGAGCTAGAGCTAGGAAATTAGGCATAAAGGTGTATTATCACGAGTAGTTTAGAAAAATATTACAACATGTTGAAAAAGTCGCCATATTGGATTCAAAATAGCCGCCGAACCTATTGTTGTATAGTAAGCAGAGCCTAAACGGCTGGCGCTAGAAACACCAAATTAGATATGAACGTACACGACCACTAGTAGGTTAAGAAAATATTATAAAATATTTCAAAAGACGCCATCTTAGATTCAAAATGGCGGACCGAAAAATCCAATTTCCACTTCGTTTCATCTAGACCAACGAAATTTGTCACAAGGTGTATCATCACGAGTAGTTTAAGTAAATATTACAATATGTTGAAAAAGTCGCCATCTTAGATTCAAAATGGCCGCCCTAAATCCAATCAGGAGTCATTTATTAAAAAACAACATCATATTTCATTAAAAACAATTATCATTTAAGTATACGCTAAAATGTTAAAATGTTGTTAAGGGGGTTAAATTTTGCAACTCTGACTTCAGATTCGTAATCATCGACCGAAAAAAAAAAACAAGTACAGATTTTGAGATGATTCACTTGCGTTTTTGACTTTTGGCCAGATTTTTTGGAATCGGCCACACTGTAAGACAGAAAGAAGGAATACAAGCATAAAGAATGAATCAGTAAGATGAAGAAAGAAGGAAAGAGAGAATCAAGGAAAAGAAACGATAGAATGCAGGATAGATAATATGAATGAAGATAAGGAAGAATAGATGATACTGAATAAATGAAATTGAAGAAAAGGAAAGAAGCAAACGAAAATAAGGAATGAAGCAAAACGAAAGAAATAAGGAGAAAGAAGAACCGAAGGAAGAATAAATGAGTTAAAGGGAAAATAATGAAGAGAAATGAAAGGAAAAGTAACAATGAATAAAAGAAAAACATAAAGGAACGACATGAAAAGAAAGAAATTACGAATTCGAGTTGGAGAGAAGGCCGTGAGAGAATAACTAAACGGGCGATTAACTCTGGCCTTGCACTTTGCACATTAACAAACACTTCATTTACACTTACGAAGCAAGGATTACGAGATGACTGACATTTTAACGAAAGAAACGAAACGCCTACAACATTAGCGAGACAATAAACAGTGCATAAAGACATGGTATCACATCTAAGAATAAGAAGAAAAAAAAACGATTTTGTTCGATTTTTTTTTTGGAAAACTGCAATCAAATTGAAACAACCTTCGATTCTTCTTTAAAGCTCGATTTTTACTTCAAGTTAACTTTCCAATTTTCTACGAAACTTTCTATAATTTTCTATCAAACGTATTCATTTTCAGCTAAAATAACGTCTACATCCAGAGGCGGCGATTACTGGTTAGAAGTGTGGGAGGGGCAACCTAGCCTTTGAATATTTGTATCAAAGAGCAATCACTGGCGTAACAGACCGATAGGCCCTGAGCCTGCCCCAACGCCATCTGTCCGCGTTTGGTGGAACTGCGTACACCCGAGTGACGCCTGTGTGGTCAGTACTGTGCGTCACCTAAGGAACAGGCGTATCAGGGTCTTTCTAGACCGAGTGTGGCCGTCATGTCTTTATTCACGTTATTCCCCAGTTTGCTTCACGACGCTGGGTGGACACCGAAAAGTGGGACTCAATCCGGGAATTGATCCCGGGACTACGCGGGGATGAGTCCAATGCTGTAACCACTAGACTGTTCGATTTACATTAGTGGGCCGAAATGGAAGACATGCATGACATCTACTGGGTTTGTTAATTTCAGCCCGGAACCATAAGCATACGAAACATGCCTTCGACCCTTTTGACCGATCTCTTATATTCTAGATGTCTCAGAACTCCCCTGCTCCGGTGGAAATTATGAGTATTTAATACGACTACCAACTTTAGTCGGAATTCTGAAAGTGTCTGGACTCCATAACCACTTGATATTCGTATTACCCTAAGAAAATATAACATTCAAAAGTCACTGCTATCTTAATGTAGAATATCTGGGAACATGTACTTGAAGATTTAAGGTCCTGTGGTACCTTTCTCTGTTGAAAGGGTGGTCTCTTGTTATCAGACAAGATTTTGCGATAAGAAGATGGGGCTGCGGTGGCTTAATGGTAGAGCGTTCACCTCTGGTGCTTGGGGTCGTCAGTTCGATCCCTGCTCATCCCATGTGGGCTTTGACTACCGTGTTCGTGAGTTTTCTAGGGTGCTCTATAGCTTGCTCCCACTATCTTCATTCCACCAATTCATCCATCATCATCCATACAGCCTGAGCGAAAGTTGTCTAGAGTATCTACAAATTAAACTCAAAATTTAAGATAAGATGATGTAATTTGGGTGGCCTAGCTACACTGTTTTCAGATAGGCCTACTCTTTTAAATATGGACAGTACAAGAATATTATATTAAAAATAAATTTCTTATATATTTCTTAATGCAAAATGGAAGTGATACTTGCAAGCTAAACGAGACAAATTGTTATCGGTAATTAACCAAAGTAGTTGCTAAAAACAAAAACAAATTGTGTCCTGAAAACGTGTGATTACTAATTGTTTACAAGCAATTTTGAATTTGTTATCATTTCTGTTGTACACTTTTGTTATTTTTAAATCTTTGTAAGTGCGTTACGTTGAGCCAATATACTGTAGGAATATTTCTATTCTGAATAACAACAGGCAACTTAGAAACATGATTAAAAAAAATATATGAGAAAGGAAAAGAAAATCGCTAAAACTCAAGCTGATGCCGAAATGTTTCAAATATGTTTCAAATATGGTGGCCAAAGACACCGACCGGTTCTCTCTTGATTACTAGAAAATAATAAGGAAAAGAGAGAGTAAAAGACCGAGATTGTATACTATTTAAAAAAGAAAATACAACATTTTATTTTTACTAGTATTTTCTGTAGCACCAAAAGATAGAATCGTCATGTTCAATTAAATGGCGAGCCACTTCCTGTTATCAAGTAACATTGACGAAATTTTGTCAGATTTAAAACAACGAATTTTCACAAATATCTCGACTATTATTCAGTCACATTACTCTTATTTAGACTGCTAAGGTTCCAATTTGTAAATTCGTGATACGTTACAATTTGTGCCGCAAGGCGATACGAGAAATTCTGCTTCCATTCTACGTTAAAATGGTTAACTTGATAAATCTTGGTAACACCGTGAGTGACTATTTAAAAATACATATATCACGAAATTACCAATATCACGAAAATAGCGATATCACGAAATTATCAATGTCACGAAATTACCAAGGTTTTTTACCAATTTAGTTACAATTATTTCTGTAATATGTTCTTACCCAAAGATCGTTAAAAATTGATAAAGATTTTGACTGATTGATAAACTAAATAATAATAATAATGCGAAGCTTAATAATGGTCTAGAAATTTGTGGGTATATATTTTGTTTGAATGTGCTTGGTAGTGTTGCCTACGAGGCGAGACGAGACAAAGAAATGTCTATGGAACACGAGACGAGACGAGACAAAGAAATGTCTATGGAACACGAGACGAGACAGGACGTTTAAAATATACAATGGATTCTAAATCTGATTTCCATTAGTCATGCATGATTCATGACACTAGAATTTCTCACCTATCCATGTTTCTGACTTTCTGCAGATAATCGACTGATATTGTGTTCCAGAGTACATACTCAAAAAATTCAACTTTACAGGAGAGCAGAAAAACGAAATATGTTAACATTTCGTTTAATGTAGTACAGAGACGACAAAACTGCTCTCTAGCGGCCACCTTTCAACCTACTAGCATGAAAATTTGTGAGGTGATAGAGAGTGAAACCTTGTGCACCTATCTATGTCAAAAACTAAAAAAATTGCCAAATTTTGAGTTGTGTCACTCTTCTATGTCATGGGCGAGTATAAATAAGTAATAACCGCGGTTCTTTTCTTCAATTCAGTCTCATTATCAAAACAAATAGCTGTTTAAAGGGCACTATATGTAAGTGAATAGTATATATAGAGAAAAATGCAATTCGTACCTGCAATACAATGAACAACGAACAGAAAGGTTGAAAAGATAGATGCCAACTATGTAGGCAGTGTAATAAAAGGAACATCGGAAATTGCAACATTATTCTACGGTGAAAAACAAAATAATAAAGGCTTGTTGTTCAAGGTCATACTGTTATGTGAAAACATATGTATAATATAAAGGCTGTTTATGTGAGACTCGCAATAATGATATATTTAATGAATCGTAGACTTGTCAATCTAATTTATAAACTATTTCTTCGTCGATAAGCAATTCTCTTTTAGTTAATAACAAAATGTCGTCGTCGAATAAACCACTAGCTAGCTCAGGAACATGGAAATAAGACTCTTTATAATATATCTCAGGGATTTTCGTTCGTGCCTCTAACATTGGATTTCTTGAGGATATGCCGGCTTCTCTACCAGATAATAACGATGATCCATACGTCTAACTAATCTCGGGGACAAGTTGCTTTAACTGCTCCAAGTCTGCTTGACGCCTAACACCCTCTTGTGGTAGCAATGGAGACTACTCGCACAACTTTCGTAATCAAGATTAGTATGCAATGAGAAAGGATAATAGAGCCACGAAGGCACTGCACCACGTAACTAAACTCGAAAGCGTGAAAAAAAAACAATGGTTTAACCCGAAGGCAAACGAAATAAATGATTTATTAAATCAAAATTGTAAGTTCTTCAAAGAAAGCGAAACATCATTCCTTACATACTTGGTAAACTAAAATCTTCGTGACATTGTCACTCCCAAGCCTAATTTCTTCGATTTTCTGACTTAAACAATTATTCAGACTTTTAAAAATTAAATCATTCTTATATATTGCAAATAAATATTACATTATCAATCTTAAACATCAACCCATACTCTTCCTTTCTCCTATAAACTCGCGTTTTCTTACCACTGCCAGAACCCATCAATAATTAAGTTGTTCAAATTCAATAAAACTGACGTTTCGAATATAGTTGTAGTTGCCTCATAACATTGACAATGCTCAACACAGTAATCTTCAAAATTCCATTTCATATTGCAAACAATAATCACATCTTCAAATTAATTTATAACAAAACAACAATGTAAATAGTTTCTGCTTCGTATTTAAATTAATAAATTAAAACTTCATCCTTTCATATATATACCCATATCATATGGAGCAAAATATTTTTTTTTATTCTGGCAGAAGAGTATTTTTAACCAGAACTGTACATTTTCAGTTTTTGCCTTCAAGATTTTTTGTAGAGTATCATTTTTTAAAGTTCAATGAAAGTGGGTTTTCCCGCCTTTTTCGTTTTATGTCAGTTATTCAGAATCCCGTGAAGGTAAACAAAATTTAACTTTCACAGACCTAAGTTCGTTTCGTCCTTCAATAATGAGTTCAATTAGCTTTAAGGAAATGTTAGTAATAACTTCAGGATTGTGTGCAGACACTTTTGGGATATTATTCTGTCCCAAAAGTGTCTGCACAAAATCCTGCACTTACCAGTAGCATTTAATTAAAACAAATTGTACTCATTGTTGAAGGACGAAACGAACTTTGGTCTGTGAAAGTTAACTTTTTTTGTTTACCTGCAATGAATTTTGAATAATTGACGTAAAACGAAAAATGCGGGAAAACCCACTTCCATTGAGCCTTAAGGGGAAAAAAATGACCTATTGCTACAGAAATTTTTGTTGCAAGGAAGTTTCTTTTTCTAGAAAATATATTTTACTGTTTCCTGACAGTAATTTCCGGAAATAATTATTTTTTTTAATGAGAAAAAATATCATTTTTTTTTCATGACATACTGAACCTATAACTACAGGTGTATCCTACAATTTTCTCATATCGTAGTCTGGTTGAAATGTCGTCATACATTAAAAAAAAAATAACAATGAATGTTCCGTTTGAATCCAACAATATCCTCGGGTTACATTCATCGCAGTGTCAGTATCGAAAGAAATTGTCATAGTTGGATACATGACTGTGATTCAATCACGTCATGAATAATACCAAAAAAATATTGAACATGTTGAAACATGACGTAGGCAGATATGTGGTCCTTCGAGATGAGGAGTTTGATCTTCGCTAAGAATAAAAAAAGTAAAAATTCACTCACTGACGCTCGCTTAGCATTTCAAGTCCGTGAACCAATGGTGAAAACGCATAAATGGAGCATTTACATATATATATATATGTGTGTACATATAGGTGTATGTGTGTATTCCAACATAACTCTCGAATGCCTGGAGCAGTTTCAACCAAACTTGCTATGGTACACGTATCACTTACAATCTGGAAGAAAATACTGTGGGGATAAGACACTCCTAGCACCCACAAATGCGATAAAACGGGGGACCTGTTGATGCAAAAAATTAATAGATAATAATTATGGAATATATCCTTATGGCTGAGCATCCCACAGCACCACGTAGTTTTTCGGGTTGCCTACCTTCAAGTGGGCAAATTTGGCACGACTATCAATTCATTAGCAACGGCTATCTATGTTTTCGATTCGACACCCCGCAGGGTGGTGAGGGGGCAAATAGTCTCAGGACTCCGCACTAACGAACGGGAAATCAGTTGGTATAAATATAATAGTAAGATGAGGACCAGTAATACTGTTGAAATCAGTGGTGACTGGAGAAAGATCACTTAACAATGTAAGGTAAGAAGGAAACAAATTATAAAATATACACACAGGTGAGAAACCAGTGATTAGCTAAAACTTGTGGAGGAGGAGGAGGAATTAATAACCCCCACACCCACACAGGAGGGAATAACAAGGTGATAGAACATCATTCCTCTCTATCCGCGTGGAAACATAATGTTTCAAACATTCACACAGGTGAGAGCCAACAAAACCACAACAAAATAACTAATTCACACAGGTTAAGCAAAGAAGAGTTAAGTCGTAATCATTATATACCATATATTATAAATGTCAAATACTAACCACAAGTATGTTTTATATTACAGCATATTCTAACAACAAGGAAAAAGAACTTCCTCAAGTTGTACTACGTGTTTGTGGTGCCCTGCGGCATCCTTGTAATGTCTGAAATGTTTCATATTTTTTTTGTAAGTAATAATAATAATAATAATAAATTTACTGTAACAAATAATCCCCCCAAACAAGCAGCAAGGTTCTGAATTACATTAGGGTAACCATTCACCCCCATTTTCCGGGGAGTTTCCCTGGATTAAGGTTAATGTAAAGCTATGATCTCCAACAAAAGATAGCAGCGCTATCTCCGTGTATGTCTAATGTACCTTTTTTTTTATCGTTGCACGAAATTTCAATGCTGCTTCTACAAATTCAAACCTAGAGAGTTCTAACATTCCCATAACCAATTCAAGTGTTCGTTAAATCTCGATTTTTTTTCGTTCTTCTTCATTGTTGAAATCGCTTGATTGTTGTTGTGAATATCAAAACCTATAACAATGAAGTTCTTTCAACAATGAACAAAAAATAAAAAATAAAAATCGACATTGATGGAACTCTTGAGTATGAGCAGTACTTAAATTTCGTGCAACGATAAAAATACATTAGATATATACGGAAATAGTGCTGCCATCTCTTGTTGGAGATCGTTGCTTTACATTCAGCTTAAGGTTATTTTTCTCCACGATTAGAAGAATAAATATCCGTCGAAAAAAAAATTGATTATTTCCATAGAGTTATAAAACCTCCACTAGAGTCAGCATTGGTGCTGCGATCGCGGCGCCACTTGAAAGTTGGGTGAGAGCAGACGGGGCCAAAGAGCGAGATTTACGGAAAACAGTAGCTATTGGTTGCAAGGCGTGTGACGTCACTACACGGACCGTGAGCTAGTATACATAAGGGAAAACATAGAGAACAGTGGTTGTAAAAAGTGATATTGCATCTAATATTTTGTAGCAAATAAGTTCTATTTAATTTTGTTATATCTTTTATGATTGAATGATAAAAATAAACAATTAAACGATATTAAAATACACTAGAAACTTTCTAAATTGTAAAAAGAAGAAAAAATTTCTTAACGTCGGTCCGCTACGTTTCGGCGCATGCTACGTTTCGGCGCCAAAGTGAGGAAAACGGAAATTATTATGACATATCTTATGACATAGTGATGTACTTTTTACTTTTACGGTCCCCTCACGACAATTGATGATCAATGAAAAACAAAAACATTATTTCTTGTACTCTGCTTCAGACAAAGTTTTGAATCATTTTTAAGTTTGCACCGTCTGAGCCAAAGAAATGCCTTATGTTGATGGAACTTGTCTGTCATGTACAAGGGCGCTAATAAGACATTGCTTTTCTAATGTAAATATAAAGTTTTTGTACATTTTTAACGTAAGAACCTTTAATTTTGCTAAACCAAAACAAGAAATGCATAAGATGTGCTAAGTAGTGAATATTCAAGATGAAGAAAAAAACGTCAATAAAGTCAATTTTTGGAATTGCTTCTGGCAAAGTTTTGAAGCATTATTTAAGTTTCCACGGTTTGAGCTAAAGATGCCTAAGGGCCACAAAAGGACAGGATGTTTCTCTCGTGTACAAGGGTGCTAATGAGATGTAGGTTTCATTCGTAATATAAATAAATTAGTTAAAATGGTAGTTTAACCTCGACCTAAGATTAGACTTCAACCTCAACTTCACCGTCGGACTTGAACCTCGACCTCGAACCTTGCAGTTTAACATGACATTCTTATCTGTTTTTTTAAATATAAAAAAATGATCCAAAGGTATGCAGAATGCATTGTAATTAAATATGAAACTTATTTTCTTGGAATATAAAATAATTAATTGCGAAATTGCGCCATACGAAATTACGAGTAGCACCCCTGAATCCTGCTCCTCCCTAGTTACGTGCCTGCTATAGCTCAGCCTGTTTATGTTGTATATAAATAAATAAATTCATTTTCCGCCGAAAAAACACTTCATAATTAAAATTATTGAAAAAAAAAAATATGTTTCTCAAGTGCTTACTAAAGTATAAACGTCTCATTACATCTCTTCCATGAACATAGCCCCTGGATCTGTTCTTCTGTCGTATCTTATGGACGAAGATTTTAATACATCTTTAATACAATAGTTTCATGGTGTGATTCTTTCGTAAAGCTCTGGCGCCGAAACGTTACGGCGCCGAACTGAGCGGGTCCGTCTTAACGTTACCGGTATGTGAAAACAAAACTCACACTCGAACGAAATTGATCTTAAAACTGTAATATCAAAATTAGAATTATTTTCATTACAAAAGAGAGACAGTATAATCCTGATTTCATCTGAAAGTGGGAAAGGGCATCAGAACTGCTTACGTAAAATTCGCTTACAAACATAGTGTAAATTCAAAGATTGAAGCAGTAATTTGGGCTACGAAATAACGATAATACATTACAAGTGGAGGCCAGGGCCTTCATCTATGTTACCATATAGGCATCCGGCTAATTAATACTGATGGCAAGCCTGCAAAACCTCAGTCAACGTGGCCGGCAGCAGAACTCGAACCTGTGAATCTTGTCATTGCCGTTCTCAAACTTCGGAACATCGCTAGAAGGGTTAGCAGGTTACAGTTTTCGTGTTGGCCATGCTAACTAAGGGTTTCCAGGCATTTCCTCAGTATCACCAGGGGAATGCCTGTATAGTACCTTGGTTTAGTCACTAGCCGCTGTCTTCTTTGTTCTGGATGGGTACTCGCGGTAGCTTCTCAAACTTTTGAGAATAGCCTTAACTGCCTATATGGCCCCTAAGTGTAAATCAGGTTTAATGAAAACTTACAAAAGATGAACCCACAAATAATAAACAGAGAGAGAGAGAAAGAAATAGCGAGAGACATACACATAGCGGGCCCATACTTTCATGAATATTCTCTTCATAATTAGAGGATGAAAGAAGATAATAATAATATAAATAATAATAATAATTATTATTATTATTCCAACTGGAATGCAATATAATAATTTACTATTTTTAATTTTGAGGACTAAACACATGCCTGCTTTACCCAACTCCACTGGCCGGGTGGTCACGATCGATGACTTTCGATAAGCATTAGGTTCAAGTCCCACACACACCGCCCATCTGACAGGTTTTGAAGAGTTTTCATGTTTCCCGGAAATCAAATGCTACGAAGGTACCTTAAATATAGGCAGATCCTGGCCGCAACCTTGGCCACCCCTATTTCGACAGAAATAAAGAACTCAGGAGGTATGTGCCAAAATATATGGTAATTAACTATCAATTTTAGGCACTGTTAAACTCTTATATAATGGATTTTAGAATAACGTTTCGAAGCGCAGCGAAAAAATAGGGATAAGCTCAGGTTCGAGAAGCGACGCAAAAATAAGCCTTGCTTTCTTTTGTTAAAAAAAAAGTTTTATTTCTCAAGATTTCAGTTTTTCGAACATTGCTACAAAAAGAACTAAATTTTATTATATGTTAGTACTACCCCGCCTCATAAACTCGTTTCGACTATGACATTTTTCTCCATACCAGTTAGGCATTTCTTGAAAATAAAGTCCGTCAGGTTTTAACTTCTTATTTTTATTGCAATTCTAAAAGTTCATTTTTAATTGCCTTTCGTAGTCATGAGGGAAGGAATGGATGGTGCAAACCTTTGCATTATATACTTGAAATATTCTTTTACACCTTACAGTACAGACCATTCTTTGTGTGCTTCTTTGTCAAGGCAAATAATAAAATATTACCTTGGGTTGTTTCGACCCGTGTATTTACACGTTGAAACGGCAAAGTTGTCGTGCTTACTCATTGTTAAAAAATAACGAGGATCACAAAGAAAATAATACAGTTATTATTTATTTATTTCACAACTACTTTAATAGCGCTGCAATCACTAGGGTATGATAAAAACACGGTCTCTAGCTGATCTTAGTAGATGACTCAATGTGAGGGTCCGTGCAGTGACGTCACGGTACAGTTCCACATACATGGCGCCATCAGTTACATATCCATGAATGGCATACCTAATAAATTCAAGATACCTTGGGGTGAGAGTGTGTTTGTTTGGCAAAACAACACGTATTGCGAGCTGTTATGCTTTGCTCTTTGGCATTTTTTGATATGGTTCTTCGCATTTGAGAAGAAAACGCCGCTCTGCTATGCAGCTTATAGCTATACTGAGAGATTTAAGAAAGGAAAAATGTATCGTTTCACAAATAAATGCTCATAATTTAATATTACGTGAAAAAAATCATTACGTAAAATACTGTTTTATGTTTCGTGCATCGTTATGTTTCATGCAGTTTATATCTGTGCTGGTAATACAAAAGAAAACACACATCTTTGAATATAATTATTTGATGCAACATTGTGTTAGATCGATAGCTATAAAACTGTACCTCAATGCCAAAAGGGAAGACAAATATCCATTAAAATAAGTATTCTTACGTTCAGAAATATTGGATCGTTTTCATTTAGGCCTTTTGGATATAAAGTAGTTATATTCGTGTAGAAAGAATTATAATTATATCTGTCTATTTAAAATTTAAATAGTACGTATTAAGCCCATAATGTACTGTTGAATTTTATTTATGGCCTTCTGGCACCTGAGGCTCAGGCCGGGATAAGGGAGGGGAAAGGATTCGGGAAGATGTCGACCAGGGCGTATGTTGAAGGTGCCATCCTGGCATGTGCCTGGTGTCACTGAGGAAAAGCCTCAGTCAGGATGGTCGACCGCTGGGATCCAACCCACAACCTCCCGAATACTACTCCAAGGCTCTACCGCTGAGCTACGGCGACACGGTAAGTAATGTGCTGTTGAAAAGATTTGTTAGATTAAGGTATTAAGAACAATGATGATGATGATGATGTGTGTTCTGCCCAAAGGCAGACCTCAGAGTTAGGTAACCCATGGTGATTTGCCATCACATGAAAATGACGTCCTAAGGATGGGACCTACAGTTTAAAGTGGGTTCCGAACCACTTGTGTCTCCGCCGGGAATCGAACCAGGGACACCTTGATTACACAATTAAGAACAATAGAAACATAAATTTAAGATAATAACAAAAATAGATAAATACTTCTTATCGGTCAGTCTGGTCGACAATAGGAAGACTCGTGAATTCTATATACCTAAAAGTTAAAGATGTCCGAAAACTAGAGATAGTTTTTATACACATTTTTTTAACATGGTATACGTTTTGTTTCAATGATATTTATGTGAAAACTGCCGACTACTGGTGTTTGTTCGACGACTGGTGCCCTTACCCTATTTTCAATTTTATAATTTTTCTTTGTAAATCTATGCAAGTAAGCCATTGGTTGAATACAATCACAGTATCAGTAATTTGTGTGTGGATAATATTCATGTCACTTCCGATGTATCCCTAATGTTGTATAATATTTTTAAATGTATGTCTAATGTTTTTTTTAATAAGTTATGTGGCTTTAAGTATAAAAATTATATTGTTTTATTTAAATAAAATATGAAATAAAAACCGGGATAGCACTTCAAAATAGGCCCTGACTGACACCTTCCCGAATTCTTTCACCTCGTCTAGATGCCTAAAGGTCATAAATAAAATTAAGAAAAAAAAAATGTGTCAGAACCAAAATCGTAGTTATCAAGAACATTTGATATAAGTGATTCTGATATGAAATTATACCTTATATTGATCAATTTAATTATGAATTGTTTGTATCTTACGTATTGAACTTAACTAAGGAGAAACCTGCTGCGAATTTGTTTGTTTTCCTTCATAAAAAAGATCGTGCGTAGCAAATACAATACCAGGCAGCGTAAGGTCGCTGTTTTGTGCCAAACAAACAGGAAAACAATTGAACGTTCAACTTGCGCCGGCTGGTAGTTAAAATCCACGTAGGCGGTGGCGCCAGCAATGCCTCAAGTGGAGGTTTTATAACTCTATGATTGTTTAATTTTAGAAAGAAATATTCGAAAACACGTTCTGTCTAAGGTAAACAGATATACTCCTTTCAGGAGATCTAATTTTGTATTCTCTACTGTTTCACTAAATGCTTCAAATGTACTCTTTCTGTTATTTCTTTTTTCTAAAATCGGATTAAGAATTTTCTCGTTGATCTTACCGCTTGTCATGTAGTGGTGGGGGGGGGGGGGAAAAGATAGTCAGTTTCACTGTTGCCAGAAGGAAGAATTGGAATTATCCCGATTCTACCCGAAATCACTAAAAAAAAAAAAAAAATGGTCACCTTCATTTACATACGGAGGTCAGTCTCAAAAGAAGTGTGTCGCAACCACCTCTTTGAACAACATAGTAGAGGAAGACAGGAAATGGTCGGGCCACTGAAACACCAGCGATCTGACAATTCCTAGGGACAGCCTATCCCTTATCAGGAAGGACTAATCTGTCCGTGAGGTGTCCTAATCAACCCCCCGATTTGAAATGTAGCTAAGATAACTACATTGAAAATGAAATTCAATCCCCTAAGCTTTCTGATACTTTTAGGCAGATGTAATGCCGAGAAAGCGTTATGAAACAAAGTCAGATTAGATTATTTTATTGTTACAATTACGCACAAACATCAAATTTAGCTGCCTATGGTTTGTTCTTGAGCCGCGCTTGGCGACACGGATTGCTGGCGCGACCACGACGTCTTAGATAGAGGGAGGATCGATTACACTAAACGTGTTTTTTCGTTCGTAACGGGATGAAAAACTTTCTAAAAAGAATCAAACTGGTAGTTACTGGTATGTTCAGACCTCGGGGTGGATGAGAGGATAGAGCACTTCCTTTCTGTGAACGTATTCGCGGATTCAATTCCCACCAGCGTCAATTGAACGGAGTGGTTCGGAACCCACATTACCAGAAACTGTAGGTTCTGTCCTTAGAAGCTCACCAGTTCGTTTAGGAACATCAATATAAAATCATACAAAAAAAAACTAGTATGTTCAGAGAGAGCTCTAGCATATAGACAAAGAAATATATCTACGAACACGAAAGTTGAAGTTCCTTTGGACATTCGAAACAGATACACCGAGCGGCCGAGTGTTGGCTTAGTATTCGGAAGGTCCTGGGAAACCAGCGTTCCGTCAATAAGATCATATCGAAATCTATCCTGAGATTTTGTTAGAAGGATCTACGTTCTATAGTGAGGTAGTAAAAAAAAAAGCTTCCCACATTAACTGCAAGGTACCGAGATATGGTCGAAGTGTACAAAACTTGTAATTTATATGCTACAATCAATTGAAGTCACTTCTGCTTCACTTTCCTCCTGCAATGAAACACTATCGAGTTGTAGCGTTACCTTTCACACCGAAGCACTCCTCGCCAGAGACATATTTAGGAGGTCTGGAGTGCCCCACAAAATTCAATTTTAGAAAATCTATATATTTTGTCTATTAAAAAAAAAAATCGGGGATCCTGACCCCCTAAATACCTCCCTGGTGAGGAGTACTGCGGTGTAAGAAGTGACGCTACTGATATAATGCTCGTTTCCTGATGAAATATTATTTAATATGTTTGAGCTTTTCACCTCCACAGTCGCCTTGTAGAGCTACGTAATTTTGGAGCATAGCCTTGGTACCATTGCGACTGCGGGGTGTTGTCAATATATCTATGTTAAGTCATCTTCGACACTTACAAACTAAAATTGGGATCGACAAGTGAACAATTTAAATAAAAATCAAGTCTTCCAATTTACCAAAATCGACGTCCCAGAAATTTTGTTATTGGCAATTCGCCATCCTACCTATCTAAAATTTCTATAAATTAACGTTACCAGTCATTTCTGAATAAAATCCAAATGTGAGATACAATGGCAAATACGAGACTCCTTGAACCAATAAAAAGGTAATTGCAACTTACAAGAAGGTCGTCCAGATTTCCAAACACAATTCCGAATTTATCGGTCTATTCGCGTGGTGCACATAACTGGCTAAGCATTTGTTCAGCACTTGAATGAACGCCGTTGGACTATTCAAAAATCCTTGAGTAATGGTGGTGAATTGGAATGTCCCTAGAGAAGGTATTCTAAATGTTGTTAACGGGCGTGAGCGAGGATCGAGCTCCACGGTAAAGAAAGCCGAACTAACGTCCGCGCTTACATAATAATTATACCCAGAAATTGTGGCTAAAATATTTGGTATGGATTCGAGTGCTGGTCTCTCAAAAATAGCGACT